>CAJUYH010003166.1:24662-59111 GCA_910591685.1 Galerucella tenella | reverse complement strand
ATGAACGTGGAGAGGAGAATTTGGAATAATCATACAGCATTCACGATCGCTCAGTTACAAGAAACAAGACATTTCATAGACGACAGTATTCATTTCATAATATAAATAATATATTGAAAATACATTGTTGATAATGCCCTTGAGGTTTATTGAAATATTAATTTAATTAAAAATTTTTAATATTATAATTCCATGCGATAGAATTGTGAAAATGTCTAACTACTTTTTTTTCTTTTAACAGCAGTGATCAATCCCTCATCACAGTGTATTACTCTCTGATGGAAATCAGCCAATAAAATCTATGTCTAGGTAATTATACTGATTCAAATCGTGACAAATCACGAAGCTGTTTGTAATAAACGAGAAAGAAATTTTTATTGCTATTATTAGCGGAATCAATTCAAATCGGATAATCAATTTCGTGTGATATCGATTGGTAGGAATTAAGTACAAGGGATCGTTATTGACTATAATTTATACATTATTAGATTGAATTTGTTTCCAACTTATTATACATAATCAGATTTATATTTTTTCTTGAATATATAATTGAATCAAGACAATGAACATTATCATAATACGACTCACCCCAACAGTGATGGGTCTTGTGAATATACTGTAGATTATCAACTTACCTGAAACAATCAAAATTAAGTTGAAAATTAAAACACACATGTATTTTAAATGCAAATTTAATATTAAGGTAGCTTATGTAATATCGTTTTCAGTTGGTATTAATAATTAAATAAGCGGGATACATTGTTAATCCCATATGAATTCCTAACAGCCAGTTGAAGAGATTTAATTTAACCAGTTACTGCAAGTGAGTACACAATTTTGAGTAGAAAATTTATTTTCAAGAACTTTCGGATGTCGAAAGTAGATTGATGAATAATTAACGCGTTTACCATCTTCGGCGTAACGTAATTATTTTAGTGTTTCGACCAACGACCACAAGTCAATGTAAGTTTCATAAGCACATTGAAATTTCCCCAATATGAATAGTAAATTTCCCCAATAGTAAATCGCTGCCATGCTAATTGACAATCATTATAGACATTTTTATAGTATCTAATCTATAATTAACAATAGCGGAAAAGGCTTTGATTAAATTTACTACGTTTATGTATTTCAATTTAATCGTTACATTAAATAGCTATTCACAGAATAAATTTAATGGACCGATTTTTTCATATATTACCCCCTACAAATAACACCAATGACCTGATCTTGTCTGAAAAAAAAAAAAAAAAACACTTGAACTATTTCACCGACCTTTTTCGGTTTATTCGTCTCCATCACTTTTCAATGATGCGTTCCATTAGGGGAGACTGTTGATCCTTTTCTCCCTCGGGTAGAATATATACACGCTCCACATAAGAGGGATACCTACTATACTCTCAAAGCCATATACACACGAGGCTCTCAGCTCGATAGTCTATTCAACCTGATCTTGTTAACCTTTGATACTAATTAATGGTAATTTGACTGCCTAATTATTACCCATTAACTTACTTAATTCAACATAAGATAAATAGGAAAAAATAATAAAAATAAATTTTTAATTCGGTTTTGATTATATCCTTAATAATTATTCAACAATATAAAATGACGACAAATTTATTTCGTTCATGTCCTAACAACAAGTCATTAATTAATACTGCTGGTGTTAATGAAATAGAGTATAATGGGATAGTTAAATAAAATTTCATTAACATTAATTCAATAATTTATCGTGTATATTTCATTGATGCATGAAATTTCGTATGTAATCAAAAGAATACTCGAAATGTCGCATATCACAATAATTAAATGCAAACACTGGTTATAAGAACATAGTGAAGGAGCTTTATTATTCTTTTTATTTTTTGGAAAACCAATGTTTTATATTATAATTGGAACGCATTGTTTATTTATTTTTACAGGAATTATTACTATGTTAGAGAGTGTTTCATTTATTGGCATCATCGGGTATGAACATGCCAGTAAGTACGACACAAAATGGCTGCATGATAAAGTGCTTTAGCAAATAAATAACCACTGATATATATTGTTGATCTATAAATATATTATAAAATCATTGGATTCAGGGCAGAAAGTCTCGCAAATAATCCAGTGAATGTTAGATTCATACATTACGATTTTATCATTTTAATTATCTAAAGTTATGTTATGCAGCGATGCTACATAATCATCCAACCACATTCATATTGGCATAATCATCAATTATAATGTGTAAATGTATTGAACTCTACAAATACATAATGCTATCACATAAATTATTTGCTATGTAACAATTGTGTATAGTAATAATTGATCATTAATATCATTTTAGTATTATAGAGATGAACATTTTAATAACTCGTCTTATTTTTAATTTTCTTTGTATTTAAATTCACAAATACTGAGTACCATATGATAATTCGAGTCGTTGTATATAAATGAGATTGAAGTGCACAAAGAGGAATGACACTTGTAATAATAGCTCATCAATGCAACAATTTCCCACACAAAATTTAAATCGTTCCCCATATAAAGTAGATACAAAAAATTAAATAATAATAATGTACATGTGAGAATTTATTTGAGAATTTTATGGATAACCATTTCAAATGCCAATATGACAAATTATACAATACTATTTTCCAATTGAAATCATACTCTTTACAAACTAATATCTATCATAAAATTCACAATTGGACAATCCATCAATTGATACACAACAAAATGTGTATTATAATATTTAACGAATTATTTATATTTTTTTGTGTTTATTGAAGGTGAACTGAAAGCAAATATAATACATGCATTTTTTCACTTCAAAGTTATTTCTCGAGCCAAACCATTAGCACACATATTGAAGTTGATCGTGACCTATACAAATTTATATAACGAAATCAAAAAAAAATTTGAAAGACATTTCTCCCGTGTATTTATCATTCTCAAGTTCAATGGAGTCACTTGGGTGGTGGTGGTGGTGGTGACAGTGAGACTCATGCGACCGCGCAATATATCAATTTATGGAGATAGAAAAAGGGAATGAAAAAATAAAAAAGTGCAGCGGGTATGTCGCAATGCGTCTTGACGTCACGGACATGGCGGGAATTGGCGGTGCGGGAAGAGGAAACGTTGAATAAAGTACTTGAGGCCACCGCCATGCGCCTCCACCTGTCGATACTGAGCTTTGGCGCGGAAGCTTTGTAACACGTGCAGGGACATAAACCATTGAAATTTATAGTTATACAAATACATACGTATACAACGAGTAACTCCAGAAGTATTGTTCAATATCTTGCAATATATAAATCGTTATGGCCTATTATATTTCTACGAAATTTGAGATATTTATGATATTGTGTCAATATCGATTTCTATTTCGACCAAGTTATTCATCACTATTCAATTTTATGCAGTCCGTCCGCATTATCGACATATTTATATGGGATATTTCATCCTAACTCAGTTACCCATTACCCAGGACAACCAAAAGCAATCTCTATTTCAGACAATGAATTGCACTGCAGTTCTTCTTTTTCCCGGTTTAATACTGTTTTTTTTTTCTTTCAATTTCATGAAAAATTGTCTAGAAAAAAAAAAAAGAAACGCTTTGCAATACAGATGATATTTCGCGTTGGAAATATCAACAAATTGATATATATCGCTACAATTATTTTCCTCTATTTCATATTTCAATGTGGTAAACTGAGTATTAAATAGTGAAAATTATCAACGCGTTCGTCAAAGACATAATATCTCTGCGAAGATGCTGCTTCACTCAGAGTTGCAATATTAACTTGCGATGAGTTTTCAAACAAAAATTTATAACTTTGTAGATATATAATATAATAATCATATTGTTGGAATATGTGCTTTTATACTTGTGAATGCGACTACACGATATTCTCGTAGTCACGCGCACAGGTTTACCATCGTGAGCCCCTATTTGCATCCCTGAGCGCCTTCGGTCGCGTGAGGCCATTCACACCAGATGGCGCAATACTACCCTCGGTTTCCCTTATTCTTTCTCTTATCTTTTTGCAGTACTTCTATCGGGGAATATAGGCTGCGCCACGAACCTTCATTTTTTCTAAATAAATAATCGAAAAAACATATTCTCTCTCGGTGTAGAATATATATACACCGAAATACTGGTTGCACGAACGTGACAGCCAACTATCATTAAATATTAATTTCATTTTCACTGACCTCACTGTTACTGCAGTATTGTATACTGTAACACTGTAACTTTTACTTTATTTTTAGAACAGTTTGATTGCTTGCGATAAATATTCATTCCATTTGAAATAATAAATTGATCTGTTTTGGCCTAAAATATATTTGGAATAAACGTTGATGCACGTGCGATATTTTATCATGGATAATTTACAACAATAGTCATAAAGTTTCGTGGAATGATAATAAGCAAAAATGGTGGAAAGTAAAAATAAAATGTTTTTTTTTGTGATTCGTGAGAATTGGGGAAGAGAGTCGAACAATTCTACGATATTTTACGTTATGAAATTATTGGCTGGACAATTTATTCATTGACAGCATGTCAATCATTTAGACATTTGTCATTCGACGTATCAATGGAAAATGACACAAAAAAAAACGTAAATGAATTAATAAATTGAATAGAGTTTGTCACAGATTGCTGTAGATGAATTTTGTGTAGCCTTCAGTCGTAGCACACTCAATTGCATACATAGTTAATACATGTGAATTCACCTGACGGATTTTGAATTGACTACTGTGATAAAATCGATAGCCAGTTCATATTTGCGAGTAGTATTATTTGATATTCGCTGTATGTAAAAATTGTTTGAATTGTGCATGTAGACGAGGGCTGTTGTATTACCAAGAAACCCCAATGAAACAACACACGACTATAGATAAATAATATTAGATCGATTTTATATACACAGTGCTGAGTTGAATGTAATCAATAGGGACATTGAGACAGTTCAGGGAACTGTATTTATATAATTCATATTGGTCTACATGGTAATATGTAAAGTACAATTGTCAAATTCACCAAGGCGCAAGGAATAATAGTTCATACTGATTTGCTAATTGATATGAGCTCGATATATCTATTCAAAACTCGTATGTGCTGTTTTCTATTAACCGTTCGGATAATTAAAGACGGTCAATTTTGACCTCAATGAATATTGTTTTTTTTTTATCATTTATGTGATTATTACAAATTTCTTTACTTTACTAGTTACAATAAGTTAAGACTAATCATTTTCGTTTTTTTTTTGGTCACTTGGGATTGTTTCCAAATTTTTTTTACTGTGTTTAATAACACAATGTCGCCTTCAATTAATATATACATACAATTTATTGTCTATAACTTATGGGGTCATTTTTCATTTCTATTGACGATTTATATTTGGAAAAAGTTTGATCATTCGAAAATTAATATTCATTTACAATTAAAAGATGTTGCTGTAAGTTTAAATTTATTTTTCTTCAAGTACTTATACATTTTATATACATTACATTTGAATAATGTCACACTGCAGATTAATAATGGAAATGAAATATGTACTGGTTCATTATTGTTGACGAGTTGGCAGGTTTTCAAATATATGCAATATGTATCCGAGAGTCCCCAAAACACTTTAACAAATTTACAAAATCGACAAATAATAAATTATGCTTTTATGTACTAAATTATAAATATATATATATATAATATATATTTATATATATATGCATGTACAATAAATGTATTTTCCATTTTGAAATTATTTCGACGGTTATTGTAAAATATATTAGCACGCATGTATTACAATATTAATATTGTTCTCATGTGAACATTGCACAGATTATATTGCATGATTTCGAACAACTACTTTGTTACAATATAGGAATCGAGTTTGAATATGAAAATGAAAAAATAGCAGAAAATAGCGGGTACAATATTACTATGTCAGATTTGGCACACTGAGATTCCAACACAATATTCCGCTTCACTGCCCTGATCATAATTCGCCAAAATTTCATGTTTATATTCCGCAGTAAAGTATTATGCAAATTTTCATTCAGGAAACGAGAATGAGTAACTGTGAGCTTATAAATTTATCGTAATCGTCTTAGAAATAATGTTAGATATACATGTACGAATAGAGACAAAAGAATACTGTAGAGGAAGCACCATGTGCTGTAATTTGTTGTAAGTTGATCCCAAATTCATCCTATCATCTCCAACAACGACAAGTTCGACCTACAACAGTAGGTCTCCAGTTCACCCTTATTTCTGCATAACATCGCATATTTGAATATCGATGAAATTTCAACGAACCGATCGAATATGAAATGAAATTTTATTGGATAGAACATGTGCGGACGATATTCTTTGCACGACACAAAACACTTGGAAATGAGTCTCAATAAGGTGATCGTGTATCATCGATCGAATTACTAGCGCGTCATTTCCATTGAATTTACATTTGAAGAAATTTTTGAAATTGCGTCGTTACATTTCGCTTATTTTTCTTCTTTTCCCCTACAAAACAAATTTTAATCTTCTCATTGTCAACAATATCTGGATATTATATTAGAATAAAGTCATATCAATCTAAATAATTTAATTACAACTCAATAGAATGAGATAAAATTAATTCGTATTACGGCAGTTACATCACCATGACTTGTTGACCCCAGTGGACTATTTAGCATTAGGACAAATTCAATTCTTGGTTAGTGAGTGAATGATCTGAATGATGACCGTACACAGAAATTAATTGAATAGCAGTGGAGAGATATAGGAATGACTAGAGTGCTAGAAATGACTGCTGTAGACTATGTCGTTCATTCTCAAGCTACTACAAATTGGATAATCAATCAATGTGCTATACAATTCAACTAATCATTCGCCATATCCAAAGCCTTTGGTGATATTCAATATTGAAATATCCAAAGTCAACTTTTATTGTTCTTTTAGAAATGAAAATATTGATTATAAATAATGGTAGGTATAATATTCCGGAATTAGTCGTGAATTAAATTGTCTGTATTCCCGGAGAAACAATATAGCGACTGCTACGAGACATGTCCACATACTTCCGCTGTATTATATTACTTGCAGATAGGATAACTTTATGTCCCCTCGTTTAAGAGAACTATTACAAATTTAATAAAAAATATACCATATGATGCCAAAAGTTTCTATTCATTGTGATCAAGATCAATCCATTTAATGTAATATTGAAGACGCAACGTTTTGAAAATCAAATCATAATTCTATCCCTCACTCTTTATTCGTTGTCAATCAACAAAATATAATCAATAGTAAAACACCACAGTGCTGATAAATATGAAAGTGCATTGAAATATATGGACGTGCATTGAACATAACGTTTTTATAGCTAAACTGTTTTTCATCTATTATCTCTACTCAATATAGATTTATTATTGTCTATGTTTTTACGACACACATTACGCCCATAAAACGGTTGCGTACCATATCAAATGAAGAACAGAATGCAGCAATAAAAATACATCTTTGTTATAAATCCAAGTCGTAAGGTAATATTTAGTAGAGTATGTCGTAGGTTGAGTGGAATTATATTCTTTTGATTTATCTATCATAACTAAAAATCTACTCAAGTTGAATAAAACTGCGGGATAAGTTGCACAAGTATCCACAAAAATCATCCTGGTCTATCCTAATCTTTTAAAAAGTATCTACAACTGCTGATGTATATCATAGTATGTTTGTAAATTCCGTACTAGTCTACGTAAGGAAGTTTACCGTAAAAAAAAAAGAAAAAAACGTTGCATACTATAGGCTTAAAGATAGCTCTGTATTTAACCATTAGTAGCTATAAACATGAAAACATTTTCCTTCTACACGCTGGGCTGAATATAAATAAGAGAAGACAGAATGAATTTGATATTGTGAGAGATGTACCACACAAAGAAATCGCACATATCCGGCAAACTTAAAGGGGGAACTCGCAGACAGCACTGAGCATTGCGCTAAGGTAATAATCTATCAACTTTAAACGACCCTTCATGCACAATTCTTTTCCTTTTATCATTTATGATGGCAATCGCAATTTTATTATTCTTATGGTCAACCGAGTAATGAAATAGAATCAAAGTAGTGTGGACGGCCACGCCATCAATCATTGTTCATCCGTTAACATTTAGTGTCGCCATAATTTCACAGCAGTTATGGTCCACAAATGGACAGACTCCAATTATGAATTTTACTTGGAACGTGGCCAAATAGAAGAGAGATACGTACGAGTCGTTGAGGGCGCACCTGCAGTCAACTTCCTTTTCTACAATTTATCCATCTGTGAATACTCGCCGGTCCAAATATCGATATTTGCACGACCCACCAGATAAAAGCAAAAATCGTGACGTTTTATCTATACCAAATACCAAATGTTAATATTTTCACTTTAATGTAAATGCAATTTATTCAACAATTGATTGACACTTTCTGAATTATTCTATGCAAACTTCATCTCATTTTCGTGAATCATATTTTTTTCTCATATAAATTATCGATTGATAATTGATTGAAATGCCACCGAAATTACCTGCTATCTCGCACTTCTTAATTACTCAAGCGTGATATTTTGTCATCACAGTTCGAAGACTAATGCAGATATACTCAGTAAAGTAAGCCACCGATCAATATTTACTATTCTCACACTTCCGTTGACGATAAAAGTAGGATATTGGTGTGTAGATGACACAGCCAGGCGAAATCACGGTACGTGGGTCACTCTCAAAGGTGACAGTGTGTGAATAAAAAAAAAGTGTTTGCACAGCACTAACGCAAATACAATTGAATGAATTTTGACTTTTGTGAACAATTGATATGGTTATATAAATATTGCTACGCCATTGAATAAAACAGTAGAGACGTTGGTGCAATCTTAGTGCACAAAGGGAACAAACAAGTTTAATATGGTTCTAAGAGTATGAAGAGAAAGAATCATTTATTATAATTTGATAATCGATGTGAAGAAATCGATGATAATTATAATTCATTTCGACTACTTGGAATATCTGTATCGTAATAGGCTATAAATTATGTAAGATTTATTCAATCTTCAAGGAATAAAAAGCCAATCAAAGTAGTAACTTTTTTCGTTTAATAGCAAGATGTTGAGATATATTTTAAAAACAATCGAGTATTGGAGTGCCCGATGAACATGAAATCAACCTTTATACAAAGCAAACAGGTGGCATGGAAAAAAGAAAAATGAAATCCACCAACACCTGTTCTGCAAAAGTGATTGTCTTTGTGTGCGCTACTTGGAAACACGAGATCGATGTTATTTACTGACTTTATTGAATTTACTTTTTACGAATGAACGCACTTGTAATATTGCCAATATTGCGAAAACCGCTGCAATATCATGTTCAATTTTTACTTTGAATACTTTTTACCAAATGTGAATTGACTGTGTCTGAAATTTCCCAAATAATGAAACAAAATGTTAAAATTTACTACACAAATAATATATTTTTGTGAAATATTTATAGTAACGTATCTTCACGAATGGATGAAATTTTTGTAAAAATAATACGGTGAAAAATATAAATTTTTGATTCACACAAATGGTATTTCGGTAGATACGACGTACGAATATATATTGGTACATAAAAAGGTAAAATATAGACGAATCGATATTGAACGGTGTCAAGCTATCTCCGGTAACGCATTTCAAATGTATTCAAATTTTCGCCTGACTATTTTCATTTGCTATCATGTGCCTCAGGTGATCGGAAATAGAAAGATGCAGTGGGTATCATTGGCTGGGATAGTCTTCACTTTCAACCCATCCAATAATCAAACCTCGTATTTTTTATCTGGTGCAAATGATATATTAATATTTTTCAAATGATAATAATTTGACACTGTAGAATATTCCCGAAATATCGGCAAATTTAATAATAAAACAAATCAACATATCTTTTTTCACGAATACGTTATTCACCATCGTGCCATTACTCACGTGATACACTGAATAATATATCACATCAGCGTATATTGATTAATAGGTGTGTGACAAGTAGGTAATGAGATTTGCAAGATGAGTGGGTTGCGCATGAGAGAAGTATTCAAACTTGCACACAAGCCGCGTAGCTTCGCTTTGCATTTCCCCGAGAATGCACATGCCACGAACCCATTTCTAATAAAACGAACGAGGGCAGTACACGAACACTCTACTCAATCTTATCTATATGAGTGACGATACCTGTCAGCCTAATTCAAAAAATATATATCATCGCTAACCAAATCTATCGTGAATAATAAATACTTAGAAATTCGGCAATCTGGAATCTTGGTTTGATTAAATGTAAATGTGCGTGCCCTGATGATAAGCTAATCTGAAGAAATCCTCGATATCAAGATTGAACATAATTGAAACTTCAATACTGTATTAAATAATAACTGTCGCAATAAAGAGCTAATTGTTACGCCCCAGTTACATCAATAAAATGTTATGCTTAGCGCGATTATAAATGGCAGTGTGAATATGATAAAAATAGTATAGCTCAAGTACTAATATTAGTATTAAAATTCAATCTATTCAAACACACAGTTAAATAACTGGATTCTACTGGATGACAGCTTTCATTTCTTAGTTTATTCTGGAAGCATCCCTCAGTCACAAAGTTTGTGCAGCTAGCTACTGAATAATTTGCACAGTTGCGGACGCGACTATTACTGTTCATACCCACGTTTAGTATGGATGGTTGGAAATCAGTTCGTTCGAAAATCAAAAGAGATCCGAATTCCAAAGTACTTTCATGTCTCTGGTCTATGTACGAGCTTTCATCCATGAAGTCTGTGGAAATCTGTAAACCAACATGAACTCTATATCCATTGAATGCGATATAGTGATACGATGTTCACTTCGTATCATTACGTATTCATTTATTTATTCGCGAATACAAGATGACCTTAGGCAAAGAGAATTTTAAAACAACAGCACTACCGTAAAACAACGAGATTACATGTATATTTCACTGTAATTGTATGTATATAATTTTGCAAGGTTTTCATTTCGCTAATGATATTGCTGGTAAGTTGGGATGGTATAAGTTTAAAGTAACCTTCTCTCTTTACACTCAGACCATAGACTAATTGGATTCAGTATTACAAATATTAACCTCGCCCATGTTCTTGACATAGTGTATAGTTGGCATTGGTGTTAATATTTGTATTTACTCGTACCACGTTAGAACATACACTGTTAAATCATAAGTGTCCCACGAGTGATCATAAAATGTTTGAGGTAACATTTTCAGTTTCAGGCGAATATTCAGAGGAACTTCGATGTGTGCCTCAGCACGATCTTATTTTCTGAAGTAGGGTCATATATATATATGTAATACCGAACATTGCGATTATCTTGAAGGTACTCTGATATTCCATAAACTTCCAATACATAACATCCTCATGTCATTCATCCGTCAATACGTTAGATAATCTTGGAGATTCGATTTGTTATTGTAGAGTTATTTTCAGTGTAAATAAAACCTCAGTTGTGCACATCTTCAAACTATTAAAGATTACTGAAGAGATCATTGTTGAATAGCTAATACTCAAATTTTATTCAGACTCGCATAAACTTTGCTCTCACATAATTCATAATAAAAAAAGAAAACACTAATAAATTTTACGTCCATAACCGAGCACGGCTAGGATATGAATCTTTTTTATATTTTGAGGACAACGAAACAAAACAAAAACAAGAGAACTTTTACTTCATTTCCTCTTAATCGTGATTGTGTGGTGGGTAAAGCCTTTCTTCCAACGCCGAATACAAGGTCTCTTGTAATTATTTGACTTCTTGAAGTATAAGAACACTGAAATAATATACTACACAGCGAGCTGTTATAATTCGTGTGCATATTCTTGAAAGTCGTGCTGCTCATTTGAAATAGCTCCATTAAAAATAATTTATGGTACTGGAACGTATTCATTGTGTTCTACTAAATTAAAAAAGTATTTCACTATTATTTCATGCTAGTTGTACACTGGTGTGAAAGAGAAATAATAATAATAATAAATAAATGATATTTAATGTAAACACATTGCATGCGATTTGTGGGCCATTATATATTTAATTTCTACAACTCAACCAATGTACATAGTGGCTGACGTTGAATCAGTTAACGACAAGCAACAGCAGAGAGCAATGTCAAAGTGAACAAACAACACTCTACCCACTGAATGAATAAACGACAACTTCATATCGTTGTGTTTAAAAATATTGCTAGCTCATCTATTGGTTAGTAAAATATATGTGAAAAATAGTGGTGCCTGATATATAAACCATAAGACAATAATCTGACTATTTTTGCATTGAAAATAATTTTTCATACTTTGTCTATATTTTTTTTCAGGAGTTTCTGTTTTCTATTGCGATATTTAAAATCAATATTTCATTCGCGACTACTGGCTTTATTGTGAAACATGTAATAATATCTATTTTTATTTGCTTACACGCACGGATATATTTCAAATGTACCACCTGTACTAGTCACAAGTTGGCAAACGTTGTAGATCAATATATGAATGTATGTCGTGGCCTAACAGGTTGTCGCAGAGAGTGGCAACAAGTGATTTAATAAAATATATTTGCATTTGAAATTGAATTGTTATTAAATGTATCGTATTAATAAAATTTCGTGAAAAAAATGGAGACGTTGGGTTGCAAACTTCTCACAAGTGTAAAAAACTTGAGGTAAATAAGTGAGGCATCAAGTCAATTTATTCACAACTCTCATTGCTTCTCAGTTATAAATTTATTGAAGTTGAAAATTAGTGACTGTCAGTTTGCTGTTTGGTTTTCCAGAAGATTAAATGCGGGAAGAGAGCACTGGTATTCGTGAATCCGCTTGTTCACGAACAACATTGAATAAAATATGTAAATAAATTTGTTCCATTGTTGATTCTCATGTCGCAATGCTAAAAGCCTCTTCGCGCATTTATTCTCTAGTTCATGCTGCTCTCACTCTCTCGGAATACGTAAATACAGTAAAGTCGAGATATTAATATTGAATAATGTTCTACGTATAATATATTTACATAAATTTATTTGGCGAGTAACAAATTTATGAATTTGTCGTATATTCGAACAAAGAAAATATTGAATTAAAAATTGACGATTCTGTTTGTATTTCATGAGTTATGCGTTCGAGTTGATTAAATATTCGAATCTTACAATGTTTCTCATAATATTCAGATTGATATATAACATTATATTACATTTCAAGTTGAATTATGAAAATCGATTCTATCCAATTGCAAAAAATATTTAATTCGAAATGAAAATACAAGTCGAATGTGTAATTGATGAATGATTCATGACTATAAAATAATTGTAATTAATCGGTTTGACTATTGGTAATCAACGGGGATTGAAATATTTTCTAGAGGAAAATTAATGGAAACTTATGGGAATTTCCTATTCAGTAATCCACGTTAATGTAATCAATGGGTTTGATGTGGTTCAAGTTATATTAAATCAGAGCCAATGTCAAACTGTTTATATTTACATTTTAAGGAAAGTTTTTCTGCCCTCCCTAAATACAGACTGACGTTCAGTACAATTCTCATTGGACGTATTCATGACAATAGTCATGAATAAAATCATTTTATATATTCCATGGCAGCACACATAGAAATTGTTTATACATAGGGGTTATGGCCTACTCATTTATCTATTCTTACATATATTCAAGAGCATAATAAATGAATTTATGTAGAATTCGTAAATTTATAGTATCTCATTCAAACTTATTGCGTAGATGTATTTTATGAAAAATAAACAGAATTCTTACACTGATTAAATGCTGCTCAAACATCTGTACGAAAAGTTGATCCAGCTTCTTGAACACAATGTAAGACGAGAGATAAAGCGCTATCGTCAAATCTTGCCGCTCGATAAAAGACGCTATGAAGCGACAAGCTAATATGCTTTTCCATTTATCTTCCGGGATCATAATAGTCAGAGAATTATATGGCAGCCACAATCTTCAAAAGCAGCCAATTCCATTTTCTTTTCAATGATTTACAAGTATTCGAATAAATTCAATGTGACCTACTTCGTCATATTAATATTATAATTAGATATTTTGAACCATCGAAATTTAATGGTATCTACTCCTGTCATTTGAGTTTTATTTCCTCATTCAATCAAGTATGTCTATCAACACACGAAAATCAGAATTCACAGTCTAGTAAAGCGATTACTAAGTGAATTCAATTGACACCCCGGAAAACAATCAGGCTATCTATGGCATTTTCACCGATAACACTGTGGAAGAAGCGATTAACCCATTTTGTACTCTGTACATCCGTTAACCGGAAATTCTCGATGAGACCGTGGCTAATGAAACACAAGGACACCATTGAACAATGGAACTCACCATTCACAGCAAACAATGCTACTGGCCACCATTAAAAGTGTCGACAAAATTGGATTTCGAGTGAAACCAGATGAGTTCAACTCTATATTATATCGTGTCTCTTATTGTTCTAATGTTTTTTTTTTTTTTGAACTTTAGCCCTTTCATAATTCCCGAGAATTGCTATTTTTCTATGCCATAAAAGTATGAAATTCAGAGTGGAAAATGGTATATTGTGATTGGACACTTCATCACATTGTTGATTGGTTGCTTGTGTAATAGAAAAGTATGAAAGACTTTTCTAGTTGAAACATTACTTTGGCAAATATTCAAGTTTATTGAAAGATAGGGCAGTGTGTCATATTATACATGTACGTTAGTAACAGTAGAGCCTTTCAATTCTTTGAATACACTGCTCTTATTCATAATGCATAACGTGAAAGTATCCTTATACTTGACAGAAGAAACTTATACGCCTTTATCAACACGAAAGGTTTCATTATCTCAAAGGGACTGCTCTATTGATTGGTCGATGAAGAAGAAAGAGATTTATATAATGGAATACTGACACCATAAATAGCATGAGAATAATTATTCAAGACCATTCGGCGTTTCGAGAATTGTCTGCAGCTATAATTTCTCCTCAATAAATTTTGGGAACACACACCCTATAGTGTCGGTAAATACGTTCGATAATTTACGGTGTAACAGTAACGCTTGAAAGGCGGGCAAAAGGCGATAGTGGCGAAATTAAATTATCAGTCGGTGACGAGCGAGTGAACGAAACAACCTTGTGAGAGAATGAAAATAAAGCTTCATTGACGTCGAAAATCTGCGATAACTAGAGCATAACAACGTCACATATTCTCCGCGTCTTCTACATGAACGGAATTTTTTTCTGTTGGTAGAATGGTTGGCACGTTAAATCTGAAACTTGAAAGAGCTTTTTCGTTAATCGATCAGTCAAAGACTCATTGTGAAAAAAAAAATAAATAAAAAAGAAAATAACTATATATTTTCGACTATATATAATTTAGTGTTTATTTACAGCTCTACAAAATTGTTTGACCTAGTATTTGCTGAAAACTTTCATCAAAGGATTATCATCATCTTGAAGTTGAGAATTTTCCGATTTACGATAACACTTCTTCAAGCGTTTTATTCAAGTGGTGGATCGATCCCAAACAATGCAAGTGTATGATAAGAGAAATGTAAAGGAGCATAGGTTATATGATGAGCTTGCGCAATAAAGCATCTAATGAGATGATGTACAGTAGTTATAAAGTGTTGGTATATCATGATATTCATGATCATTATTACATACATAACCAAAGGATTGGCAGCAACATGTGGCACATTATACCATACACTGTTGTCGCAAGTCACGTTGCTTCAACTCCGCCCAACTTCGTGATAGTGTCTCATGCCCATTTTCTATGTTTCTCATTATGTTGCTTTTTCCTTGGACTATCCAAGATTGGTAAAGGAAAAAAAGGAGATAACTATTTCCATCAGTTTAAAATTGATTAATTAATGTAAGGGTTGCATAATTGAATTCCAATGGTCCATAAATTGTTGGAACCATACAGAAAGCATAATTTATGTCCCCGTTGTGACATAAATGTCGCAAAGATAATGACACTTTGCACGTCTTTGATAGCAAATGCTTTCTTCAATATTTCAAATTGTATTTACGTATAGAAATTATGCCAAGCTTTAAATTCAATAACTGTGACATACAGTTGGCGTTCTGAGTGGTCATTAGTTCGTTCCAAATGCATTTTGGCTCTCTTGGAATGGTGTATGTATATCTTTTGAAGGTTTTGATACCAAAATATGGTGCATTATTAAGCCATTTGTCTAGATGAAATGAGCCGCGTGTACCTGAAAATGGCGGAATGATACCGTTCTAAATTCAGTTTTATTGACGAAATAATGTTGAAATATTTTCAAAAGTATAATTAACTCATTCGATTTCACCTGTATATATATAAAGAAACTGGTCTGAATGAGGCCCCCACCCTCCTCTGTATTATGGATATGGTGACTCGATATTTTCACTTTTTGCACAAATTTCTTATTAAACACTTTGAGTAACCATCTAGGTATACACCACCATAGGGCTTTATAGGATATTGTTACCAAACAAATTTTTAATTACAAAAATGTCGAAACATGCACTTTTTCACATTTTGATTAGATGGTGCGGAATATGCGCCCCATCCCCATCCCCCAATGAACAAAACGATTATTATAAGAGAATAAGGAATAATTTTCTCTTTCTCATTATCGACAGCGAACTCCATCTCTTCCTTACATTTTTATAATTATTTGATCCTGAAGAAATATTAAAAATATACGCCGTGGTCCTAATATTTCTTTGGCTCATCTTTCCAACATCACATATCTTACTTTCAAGTATAAATAAAGTTTTTATCACTGTAAAATAATAGCAAAGGCGTGCGCCATGTACTCTCCGACTTCATGACTTATACAAACGATAGATTTCATTAAGAGATACATTATTGCAATCGTAATATAACCTGAATAACTACTTGCGGTGTAAATATTGAAAAAACAAAAAATATACTTTTTGAATTTGTTTCAAAAATAAAAATCTCTGAGCGACCTGCGTTTCAGGCAAGAGTCGGTCGCCATACTAGATAAGAGTTAAATATCTCAGAGCCTATTCGGACCAACTCCTCTTTATGTATGTATATCGATATAAGCATATACAATTTTCAGAAAAATTAATTATTGACGGAAGGTCCACCAATATAAATCAAACAATTAAAATAGTAACGGGAAACTCATGTGGAAAGTAGCTGGCATGAGTAAGATTTTAAAATGATGTTCGTGTACACATTTAATGGTATATTATACATTCACCTCATGGTTAATACATGACACTGGTATTTATAGGTTGGAGTACAGGTGGATCGATGATCCCTTGGCAAAAATACTGTATAACCATTAGGAGCAATCGCACACGTGCCCATACACATGTATGCTATACGTAGCAAATAGTCGTGCTACTGAATTTGCATGCGTTCAATATACCATTCAGTTCCACATTGTTGTCGCTTCAAGCGGGTTTTCGATGTCAAATTTCTAGAATTACTGTTAACAACTTTTTCCGCAATTGAATCGGTTGAAAAAAAAACTAAAAGGCATTATTGCTATTTTGTTTTTTTTTCTTTATATTCTATTTTGCGGCATTTTTTTTCTCTTTTCTCTTTTGCGCATATTACTTTTTTCTACTAAAACTCATTTATGGTATAACAGTATACGAAATAAAAAAAAAAATTCTCTCCTAATGACAGGTATGAAACAATTTTGCTCAGTGGCAAAATTGCAAATTGAAACATTGATGGTATGAAAATTTAATATTCAAAGAGTATATTGAATGTCGATCAAATTGCGGTATTGGAGTCAATTGAATGTACAAATCTCTGGAATGAGCCTGAAGATAAATTGTGGGGCAATACGTTTTGTAATAAGAAGTAATAAAATATACATTAAACCTTTATGTACCCAATTTAATTATACAGTTTCGACAAGTGTAATCGCTGCTATATACGGCACATGTCGATTTTTCAAGTGCTTTATCTCACAATAGTAAACGTCTGTGCATAAAGTATCATTGAGACCGATTAATCTACGGATGAAATTGTAAGAGCTTTTATTCTGCGCGAGTTAATCCGTTAACACAAGACACTGTCGTGAGGACAATATTTCTTTTCAACTATTCTCTTTTGGCTCATTCTGATAAATGAATAAAAAAAAACACAAAAAAAAGGAAATAACAATAAAAAAAACGTCCTTTTTTTTCATGGGATCTTTCCCGTCTCACCCTTTACTATACCTAAGCGAAACAATATTACGAAACAAGACACTGGTAATGTTACTATTGTACGGTAGACTGGCCACCAAACCTCAGGCCCCAGCCAAGTGTATGTCAGTTGAGGGCTCCCACGAGTCCAATCCATTCGATAATTCCACGTGCAAAAAGGCCAAAGACTTTTTTGGGTTAACATGAATACGAAGTAACTCCATTGGGACATGACAATTTTGACTGAGTTAGCAGATTAAATTTTTCAAAAGTTTCTGAGATAAAAAGTGTAATCTATATATATATTTTTTACTATATTATTTAACAGTACTTGGCACATTAAAATGTAATCTATTTAATTATTTCTCGATGTTGAGACGTTTATTAGTAAAGCCAGTAATATTATCATGAATCAATGCAACACTTTGTTGCGAATTTCTCAGTGCATTCAATCAATAACTAACGACAGGTGCTGTTGATAGAAATTGTGCGCCACCGTCTATCTATTTTCTTCAAGTATAGTGGCGACAAACTAGGTTTGAGAAACAACATTTTCATTTAAAATTCAAATTCTATAGAATTTTCGAATTTCATTTCCAATAATGTGAGTACAAAGATGTGACTGGCGAAATTTATTATGGAAGTAATAGTACGACAATAAGAGATGTTAAACAAAGTGTGAATCTAATCATTCGACCTTAACACTTCAGTTTTGTGACACTTTGTAATAGGATTCTTGACATGATAATTATATATGTGCATATATACAGAAAGTACCTTTAGTTCATACCGGCGTCGTATCATCAGTTTGTGCATTGCACGTCAATGTCGCGAATTATTACTTTGAAAAATTTTTAAAATAGTAATAAATGTAAAGATTGTTATGTGAAACTTTTTAACGTCACACCTCATAAAAGAACAATGGGAAATAAAAAATAATAAAAAAATAACTATATTTATTCCAAGTGTTTAGTCATAACATCAATAACTTCTATTGTCACAGTTAGACAACTAGATACAATGACAGTGTTTGCATATTCCTATGTAATATCTAGGATACCTGTCTCAGCGATACGATTCAGTTACACATCAATCAGCGAAACACTGTGGCTGTCGAAAGCCAAAGTTCCACTGCACATACATATAATTTTACACCATCTATTACTATGTTAACATGGTAACCAAAATTATATTCAAAAGTTTTTGTGACATAATATTAGAACATTTATAATTGCAGCATTGTTCAAAATATGACCTTAACTGATATAAGAAAAGATGTTAAGTTTAGTTAAACTCTTTGCGACCACAAAACGAGATTGCAAATCAGAAAACCCCAGACAACCAAAATGTTCAAACAATATAAATAATATACAAATGTGATGAATAAACCATGATGAATCTCTACTACTTGGGTATATATTATTTTCTGTATACATGGCTTGAAACTATTCCCATCAAGATTGTCATATCCTGAAATAAAATTGATTGTAAAAGTATGGAATTATTACAGTGTCTATAGAAAGAATAGAAATAGCCGCTGAGTAAGGGAATAGATTTGCACTGCTGCAGAATTAGATTCGTCAACGCAATTCATAGTATCCCCTTGCCTCATTTCATCATTCCCACAAGTCTTATGCAGCTCATGACGCACGCAAACGCCATTGCATGCCCTCGAGCTCATCCGTCGAGCGACCCCCAGTCAGTTTTTCAGTCTCCTTCGTCATGGTTTAGCACGCAAAGGGCATAGCAACTACATTCACCTACAGTTTGTACATGAAATCCCAAGCATACTGTTACGTTGAGATTTATTCTCACATATGCCATAGTTATTTGTCCCATGCATTTTCGTATACATTGTTGGTTCAGTCTTCATACCTGATTCGTTGCAGCAAAATAGATTCAAGATAATTACCGAAATATATAATCTATTTCAAACTGTATTTCATTATTCGGTTTTTTATTTTTTCTTCATTATTATCTTTGATAAATCTTAAAAGCCGATATACATATATATATATATATATATATATATATATATTTTATTGTGGATATGCATAAATTGGAGGAAACTGTAGGTTAATTAATAGTACTTGTGAATTATGTTAATTAGAATTGCCACAATGTCTTTGCCAATCTGATCATTAACGAATTGTCGAAGAGCACAGAGAGGAAGTGGGTTCTGTTCTTTGTTTCAAACGTGTATCCAATATCTATGGCAATAAATTTGAGAAGACAAGATGAAATATAGAAAAATAAGGGAGAAATAGTGTTGCTGTAATAGAGATAAAGACGGGGAGTAAGAGGCTGAGGGAGTGAGAAACTGATAAAATGGAGGCCAAAGACGAAACAAAGAATGATGTCGATTTTGTGCCGTCAACTTGGGCGACAAACGATATCTCGTACAAAGTTGAACAGACTTCTTTTATATTGCATTCTCTACTTTTCAATTTACTTGTGATCGAATATTGTGTGTGTGTGTGTCATAGCAATGTCCAAAGTAAATTTTGTTTCTAACCTATATCTATTAATGAAAAACGTGCAATATGGAAGAAAATTATTTTCAACTCTGTTATATGCACTTGAATGGTATCAAAGCCGATTTTACTACCACGCCTGAACCTCTTTATCTTACAGAATATAGGTATTCTATGCACATAATGTGCCACAGGAATAATTTATTTCGTTAATGATAACTGAATAACAATTTTTTTAATCAAGAAGTATTTAATCTTCGTACTTTGACGAGTGAATAAACTCAATGCAAATAACAATAAGTAGAGGGTTTCATTAATATGCTAATAGTTGTTAAATAGAGAACAGTAAAAGCTATCATCTTAGCCGTTTAGTTATAGATCTGTTTGCATCATATTAATTAATAATAATACTATGTGCAACGTATAATTATTTCTTTCTTATATTAGCAGGTAAACATTTACATCGAAATTTATTGAACGATGCAATAACAATGTAGGAGAACTCGCGATAATCATGAAAAATGAGATAGTGTAAAAGGTTCGTTAACTACATTCAGTCTTGGAATAAATTGTATACTGCAGTTTGAATACAAAGGGTTAATTAATATTTCCATTTTTCTCGAGTACTGCGTTGCATCTGCTGCAATATGGCGGAGCTAATGAATTTTCACTGTTAATTTCATGAAAGCCAAGCATATACAAATCCTTTTGATCTTTGATATTTCAAGTATACTCGTAAGTGCCTGTTCCATTAATATAATTATAATGTGTCATAAAATTTATACAGACGAAATAATATATATAATTATGACATTACTACAATCACATGGTAAAGAGAGTCTACCAAAGTACTATCAATGTTTTAAATCAATAAACTTACAATAACTTCACAATTTTGAATTCACAAAAATTTTCCACACTTTTTTTTCTTTTGTTTTGTATTTCACTCATTCGATTTATTGATTCAATTAATGATTACATATTTTTTCTTTTTTTTTTGGGTTAATGCTACTGAAGCCAGAACTATAACTCGTATAAGCGCTGGCAACTCGATATACTCATGTTTAAGTGTCACGGAGTATCAGAAGTGAGCTGTTGCATTAACGTAAAAATATTTCCATTCTCGAATCATGAAAAATGAAATATATGATGCCGTGAGTATCTAATAGCTCTCCAAATATTTGAACTAAATCACTAAATTTAAGTTTGTAATCGGCAATGGATATCTAATTTATATTATGTATGAGCAACATAGTTTCCGTGAAATCGAAATAGTTTCCGTGAAATAGACGACCTCTATTTATTCATTGCAGCTGCGGCTGTTACGGGCGTACATAGAATACCTTCAGGTAATACTGCGCGTATGTATTTGGCACAAGTCAGTGCCGCGATTCCTCATAATTACAGTAAGTTATTAAAATTGAAATAGCACATATTAACCACAATATCAATTAATTGTAATTGCTATACGATATAACTGCTATTTCTATTGTTCCCAAGTTTATTAATAATAAGTGGAATAATTATACTCAAACGCTATATCGTAATTTTTTACAATCCACTGCACTCATATAATGATGTTGAGCTTTTATCACAGAGAATGATAATGTGTTATTATGGTGAAAAGACATGAAACACTTGACTTTATTGTTGGAGAAATTTTCAAAGGATTTTCACTCTTAATAAAATCAAAGTAATATCCATTGTTACGTTACAATAATCGTGACTTTTCTCTCACCTAATAATTTCAAAGATAAACATGCATACTAATAAAAAGTGAAGAAAAATAGAAAAAGTACAGTCAAAATGATAAAGTCACTTAATGCACAAACAAAGTAATTCAGTAAATGTATATGATTTTATCTTATCCTGGCAACGTTCCAAAATATCGCAAGAGGCCATTTAAATTCTGTCACTTCGTTTCTTATATATATATATATATATATGTATTACTATTTCCAATTGGTGTATGGAAAAATATAAAAAGTCAAAAGAGTATGATTTATTATCTACGTAGATTTGAATAGAAGTAGGGCAACGTATTCATCATCATTAATGGTAAATTAAAACGTATAAGAAAAATTTCAGAGAGAAGCGTATACAATTATGATCATACACTTCTGCGGAATATAAATACGCCGCTGAAACGTATACGATGAGGAATGCTCTTAATTTTCTCAATTGGATTCGCTAGCATAAAACGGGCGCGCATATACAAACATATCAGGAAATAAATTTTTTTCCGTACAATTTCATGTTCACGTTAATGCGTCATGTACATATACGGTATTGCAGTGCTGCACACCATTGACTCTTTTTTCCTTTTACTCCGGGAATTGCGCCGGCACGTCCGTCCGTCCGCAGTGTAATTAACCCCAAACACATCGCTTGCATGTATACTCATGCGAATCGTAACAGAACGACATGGACGAAAAAATGAAAATAAAAATAATATGGAAATAATATAATAAAACAACAAAGAACAATTGCTTCGGTCGATATTTGAATTTCAGAATTTGATGCCAATAATAATATATTCTGATTATCATACGATTCATATACAGATATCTCAATCGAATATATCACAGCGTGCAATTTTTTTTATTATCTCATAACGAATGTATTAGTTCGTTACTTTATTGTAATTCATCACTTTAAGATCACATTTTGTTCCAGGGGATGCGACAAATATTTTCATTTATGATTATATCAAATGAATGGTAGATATTTATTCTTGTGTATTTTAATAAAATATTATTTATTTGTATCAAAATATTTAGCAATAGCTAATTTCAATGATTTTCCATGAAATATGAGAGATGTGAAAGGAATAATTCATTGTTATTCAATAAATTATTTGACACTGATTTTTATAAAGCACCGATGACTTTATCGTGACAAAATAATGTTTGCTACTTGAATACTTATTTATGGTTCGCTGTATCCAACAAAAATATTTAACAATAATTGATCATTCTGATTAAATGTAAAAAAAACTATTTTCCCAACTGAACATAAATATTTGTTAAGTTTGAACAAAATACAAAATGACAGTATTGTCAAATACTCTGCGCCATTTTACAATAACAGTTATGAATCGATTGAATGTTATCTGTGTGTATGCATGCCAAGCATGGCACAACTTTTTCGAAGCTAACTAGTATACAGGTTCGGATGAATTGTACTAAGGCCAAGGCCATGGCAAGAATACGTTTACATATAATTAACTTACACAATGAAACAACAAAACGAATGTTGGAATAAATAGAAAAATACATCGAGCAGAATAGACCGATGATATTATTTTACGAAAATTTTGGTTTCGCATTACATACATTTATAAATTATCTACATTAATAATATTCCCTACAGCAAAGTTATACATGCACATATATTATCATATTCCAATTTGCAATATGCGATTTCAACTACCATGTATGAAAAAAAAGAAAATAAAAAATCATAATAATATCATCGTCGTCATCGTGTGGAATAGCTCTATTGAAGATAAAAATAAACTTGGCTTGTATGATATTTAACTTTATCGCAAGTAAAATTTTGATAAAAAACAGTGGAGATAATCGATGATGACTTATATATAAAAGACCAGATTTTCGGAAATCTTCAATCTTTTTTTTTCTTTTCGACATATGTTATAAAACAGTGTACCTATTTATTCCATGAGAGGCAATATATAATATTGCCAATGTCATCACCAGTACAAAAATATCTTTGTATTTGTTGTTTGTGTCATTTGGCTACGTATTTTTCACACTTGACATTCACTATATGCATCGTAAAATGAGATATAATGCTTGGCCCGTAAGTCTGCCTCAGTTCACACACATTGCGGTCGCTGCCTCGTTACTCCTTGTGGCGGGATTCTTAACGCTAGATTTATCGTGGCTTTCACAAGATTGTGTGTACATATATTCAGAATGACTTAATGCGATTTGTAGAACGCAAGAATCTATCTCAACATGAGGTTAAAAATATCATGGTAAAAACAAAGAAAAATACCCTCAAGGAGAAAAAATATTCTGCTATGATGAAACGTGACGCTATTTTGACTTTTATGAAAAAAAAAAGTTTATTTCATATATATATTCCATCGGGTAACTGTAGATAATTTAAAAAAAGGTACAGTATATATACGCTCGATACATGACAACAATACTAATTTTCCCACGGTCGCTTTTATAACTTGTCGGTAGCAAAACTCGCCATATTTTTTTTCCGCATAAAGGTACCCCTATTCACAATATATCGTCTACATGAAAATCTATCTATCCGCGGGCAAATATTCAAGAAATTTTTTTATTTCTCACACAGGGAGCTGGTAATATATTATCTGACTCCTTGTTCAACCCACCGTACAAGTCTCGTTTTCATACTGCAATTCAACGAAGAAATTAATCCAATGACATTAGTGAAATTTATGGCAGAGGAAAGTTGCCAACGTCAATTGAAGCGAGAACAAAGTTGGAATAATCTCAAACAAAATTTATTGATATATACGTTTCAGCATTTTTCTTTCACTTCAAGTCTATATACACTAAAGTGTCTGGTAATTACTGCATCTGTGATAAAATAAATACCAAACAAAATCAATAAAATTTATATGTACTCACTGATTGAGTCCACGTTCGTTCGCGCCTGCTGCCGTTGTCCCTTGTCCCCCTGATGCACCACCGCCGGAGTCGTGATGTCTCCGTTCCTTGTGCACAATACCCATGAGCTTCATCCATGGGTTGTTGGCTGCATGGGCCCCCATGCCGCCACTTTGCCACATTGCGCTTGCCAGATTTGATCACTTTTTTTGGAGCCACCAATTGGGGCCCCCACACTAACACTGTTGTAATTTCGCTCGACTCCACGACAATGGTGGCACAAACGATGAGTTTTCTACCCGGGAGACTACGCGGGGTGGTGCGAAGTGCCCTGCACGGGCCCGTAGGCTCCCAAGGCCGCCACTCAAACACCTCCACCATCTAATCTATCTGACCTGTCTTTCTTGGCCCGTCTCTCTTTCTTCTACTAACTACGTCTTCACCCGTTACTTCCCTCTTCTTTATTGTTTTATTTCAATTCTCTACTCTCTCTTTCTCCCTCTCTCTCCCTCCCACTGTTTCTTCAACGCCCATCCGCTACTTTTCGTTTCCTCAGACGTGGGATTTTCATAGCTACTTTTTATCGTGAACAACGTGACAATTCCAATTTATTATTTTTTCACAGACTCAAGATGACGTTTATATTCTCACATTTATTGTTGGTTTAGCACAACGGTGTTAGTCAACGTTGTATTTCACAGCTCGTGAACTGGATCGATGAATAGTCAGACACCTATATACATATAGAAATATATATGTGTACACAATAATAATTGTGTGGAAATTGTTTAAAGCACACTTGTTTGCCAGCGACATCGTTATTCGAGCTCAAGTATACGTATATACACAATACCGTCCTTTGGGTATCAACTTGCGTTCAATTGAAATGAAATTACTCGAGCACAAGTGTTCGCGTAATGGGAATTTATCAGGATTTTAATTAGAGGATATTGCTGATACACCGATACTACCATAAAATATATTTGAAAAATAAAAAGATTCAAATGAAATAATAAATATAATAGGAAAAATTCCTAATGAAATTTTTATTCAACGAAATAACAGACGAGAAAATATAAATGAAAGGAGAGTTTATACACCTGATGTACGTAAATTTTTCAAGTGAATTCCGCTTTCAATTTCTTTGTGATTGCATGTACAGGATAAAAGTTCAACTCTCGGCTGAAAACTGGTGGGCGATACTTACGGGAAATATTTTTTGCGCACGTTCTTGTAGAAGGAAAGAAATAAAAGATAAAGAAGAAGAGAATAGACTTAGTTTGTGTCCCTCAGTGTATTATAGTATACCATGAGTTTGGCGTCTACATGTATTGCTCATACTAATATAGTAAAAGTCTTCTTACTACATAAAACAAAGGAACAAAAGGAAGACATAAATAAAAAATGAAAAGGAGATATAAATAATGAAATGCCTGGAGTTTCAAAGTTTGCCATGAACTCGTTAAACAACGAGATGCTTTTAACAGACCGAAGAACAGGCTTGGCTAAACGCAATGCGGACAAAACCGTTGTATCGAACATGCACGTTCTGAATATATTTAGTTTTCTCTCCTTTTACTATCTCTATTTTCACCCTATCTACAACCACATACATCATATTAATGTTTCAACAGAATAACATTGAAATCAATAGAACAAAAAAAAACAAGAATATTTCGCTATGCATTGCGGTATTTCAATAATATTTTTCGCAACGTTTTTGTTCAATATACTCTAAAATGTAAATAACGAGAATGGACATTGGTATCGTGTTCTATAATGGTCTGAATTCATATGCCATATGAACTGTCGATGAACGGATGTTATTGCGCAGCACGAATCGCAATTTTTTAATGTTTTATTATTTTTATTTTTTTTTTCTCGTTTCCTCACTATAAAATGCAATTTTACTCAGTATTATATATATAATTGAGCAAATGAAAATGCACGTTCGATGCTAACGAGTTTAACTGTATGCCGCCAAAAAAAGAGAAAAAAAATACTGGTATTTCAATTGTAGCGAAATAAAAATGGTTTATTATTCACGATGAGACCTGTGAGATTGAATTAATTTTGCGATGAACAAAAAAAAATAATTTGAACAAATTGTAAAACACATAATATTAATGTGATATAAAATATAAAAATAAAATGTCTCAGTCAAGGTCTTGATACTGCTATTGAGCGTTTTTCCAACGTGGCGGTTGACCGCGGCAAATTGCCAAGAAATTTTTGTTTCCATTCAACGAGATATGGAGAATGTTTGGAAAACATATACCAGTTGATCGTAGATAGTAACCCTCAACAAATGGATATCATGGTTGACTAAATAACTAAAGTTTTCACTGGGCCACCAGTTTACTGAATTACTTCTAAGCCAAAGAATTGAAAACAATTAAGTCCAACAACCGACGTATCACTTAATTAAAAATTTTCGACATCGCCAAACATCGAGATAGAGGTGGTGTTGTATAGCTAACTTTGCTACCGAGTGATGGCTCAACATGTTTCAACAGTTCGCCCCAGCAAAGTCTGTGAACAAAGTTTTCTGGTGTCTCGGAGGTATTTCAAAAGCTCTCAGTGAAAAACAAAAGGAAATAGAGAAAAATGAAAAATGAAAGTGAAACACCGCGTGAGATGAACATCAGGTGCTTCATAGCCATATTGAAAAATGATAGAAGCAATGTGTGTAATATAAAAAGAAAAAAATATATATACTGCACTGTATCACAAAGGAATAATGACCACATCATTTGATATGAGTCTATTAATCAATGCAACAACGTCACAACTACATTTAGAATTCGCCATCGATTTCAATGAATGTGTGTGTGTGTACTTTCCATATCACTTTATGTTTTTATTTTTCTTTATTTACACTATCAGTCATTTGCACGGTCATCCGTGACTTTTCCCTTTCAACCCTTAGCTTTTTATTTTTTGTTTTTCGATCGTTTGGATTTATTATATTATAACATGCAAACAGTACAGTGGTCTGCCGGTACAACACGTGAGTATACACCTCGGGGATAATACCACCACCATGGGGTAACTCACGATATTTGGTCAACAGCATTATACCATGGCCGTGATTTAATCCACGGTACGTAAGTGGTAAATAAATTCATGCAATGTAAAATTTTGACACTGCATGAATACAATTCCCAAACAAAAAAATATAACAATGATTTTCATCAATATGCCAATTGATTTGTGAATTCGAAGTAAAATGAATAACAAAAGAATCACAATAACTAGCTGAATATCCTCTCGAACTCGCTGCTGCCCGATCGAAATAATATGACATTTATGACCGAGAAATTCTCGCGCGAGTGTTATAAAATATTGTGTCGTTGAGTCTCTTCAACTCTACTTTTCCGCTTACTGTGACACGATTTTTCATTGTGTAACATTGCTGAGCTATATCACACGTATTTTCGTTTTTTTTTTCTTTTTTTTTCATATATATTCCGCTCGTATCAAACTTTATATCACAATCTACGACAGTCATTGTACTGTATAATACTTTGCCACGATCATAAACGAAACATATTAAAATGAGAAAAGTGAAAAATATAAATAAACATAAATAGATGGATTACTTTTGCAAAAATTGCCGAATATTGAAGGTGATGATCGTATTTATATTGTATCATATTCAATAAAGAAAAAAAAAAAGATAATGTATTATATGAAAAATAATCGAAGGTATGGAGTATAGAATAAAGATGATATGAGAAAAAAAAAAAACTATCGTTATGACGTAAAGTGCGAATAGATATGCCGCATTATAAAAACGTGAGCCCGGAAACGCGACCCCGGCGCCGCATTACCGCTGCAGGAGATCGCATCCCTACTGAGTCAGACGCACGAACTATATCCGCAGCCCCTCGCACCCTACATTCCACCTGATGGCCATTAATCGTTTCACTTCTCTCATTCACATGACACTCACACATAATGGCGATACATTCTGAATTTATAAATAGAAATTGCGAATGATTGTCGTGACAAGGTGAGCGATTGTCCGGAAAACATGACTAAGGTCGTTCTGTGACGAAGTATTCCTTCATCACCTTCAACCCCCTGTCACCTTTACATACAATACGTATTCATGTCTTATCATTGCGACCAGCAATACCTGAAATCTTGTCAAACAACTCTGTCACACAATTTACGATTACACGTTGACGAAAAAAAAAAGAATATTTCGACGCCACGTTGCCCCGGCACTACTATATATAATATATCTTTATATATATATATCCAATTGATTATCGATATTCCTCATTGACCATCCTGCTACGCAATCAATCAATTATTCCACACAAATTACAATTATTTCATGATCAAATTTAGTTTGTGAATACGAAAAATATATATGTATAGTAAAATATTCGATGTCAAATTAACACCAATAGTTTAACTTCACACAAAAGTTCAGTGTAAAATTATTGGTGTGGCGAATAGATAATTTTTAATTGAACCAACAATGGCGCTGTATCCATATTTCAAAGATTAATAATAGTGTTCAAATTTAACACTCATGATAAATCCACACCAAGCTAATTTAACACTAGATATCAATTTTTTTATTAATTTTTTTCGTTTCTTTTACTGTGTTACATATTTATGTATGAATACTAAAAGGATTGCTCACAGTTGGTCCGATGTATCGGACGTATAGTATGTAAGGTTAAGTCGCGTGTCAATCGCGGTAAACCCAAAGAAGCGGGCGCACGAGACTCCCGTGCGGAGCCCAACGTTTCGCCTCACTGCCGGGCTCACTGCAGCCTGTGACGCACCATCCCCTTCTCTGCTACTTCATTCACCCCGCCAACCCACGCGCAACGTTCTCTCTGTTTCCCTCGCACATTGACGCCCTTTCTCATGAAATTTCTCTCTCATTCGTATTCTGTCTCAGTTTTACTCACACGTCACCACTATATTCCGCATCCCTTCTCCGTCCCACTTCTCACGTCTTGCCGCGCGCCGTCAGCGACGTTCTGCCCCTGAAGTATAGTATACACAAGGCTTACACAGGACGGCAGCGGCCGGGCAAACGACGGCGCACACCTGCGCTCTCCCCTCCAAAAGCACAAACGTACGAACGGTAATAGGGTGCCGTGAGACCGAGGTTTCCCAAGCTTTGGTGGGGACATTGTGCCCAGTATTATCACTACCCTCACTGTGTCGCAAGTAAAAACCACAAGTTGTCATTCAACTGAATAGCCACAAGTGTATACACACAAGATAATTAGAAGCCCAACTTTATATTTTTGAATATAACACTTCATCATGACCTGTTCACACTTATGTCTTCTGTCCTCTTTGAAACACTCACGATTTTTCACGCTCTATACAGGACAACACTTTTGACTAAACACTATTATATTATGTTGAAATAGTATCCGCCAATCTCACTTATATATTCATGAAAAATATGTGAACATTGAGAAACACTATGCAAACATCAAAAAGTTTTTTAATGTATGTTTACTATGTTCGTGTTATAAGAGAATTAATGCGATAAAATGTCGTGTTATTGGATGGAGAGCTTCGCTAAAGTATATCTAGGTGTATTTATCAAATATCTATATTCCAGTAACATGATTTTGTTTTATTTCATATCTCTACTATTCTCAGTGTAGTTATTTGAAATTTTTACGCGGTATTTTTCAAGTGTTATACAGATAATTTTTCATCAACCATTGGGTGTAGTATTACGTTACTAGTTCAATGTGATTATTGTAATAGTATATAGTATATTGTTGAATGATAAAGTATACAAATACATTTTGGTTTGTTTGTCATTCTACCATTGGATAATAAACCAAATGAGAATGATGAGCTGTGACTTGATGCAATTTATAAAACTCGGATATGTATTCACCACCTGGCACCCGTTGCATTGCCTATAAATGTTTACGGAGCATTGATGTGATGACGTTAGTGAGATGATGACGAAGCACATATATATACAGTGTAGAAACCACTTATGGAATAAAATTGTTTGTGTCCTTATTTTAGAGAATTATAAAAAACGTTGGCACACGTCCAATTTTAAATTCAAATATATGCTTCTTAAATTTAAACTTTATATTATTATATTAAATAGAGACTAAATAAGACCGTACTCTTTATTCTTCATGAAACAACCTGTATATTTTTATATTTTCAAAAGCTCCCCATTCTAGACTTGCGTGAATCACCCTGTACATTTAAGTCTATGTTTAAGAAATACACATTTTAATTTGAAAGATGACGTGTCCCAGCGTTTTTTATTATTTTCTAAAATAAGGGCACACACAATTTTATTCCATAAGTGATTTTCACACTATATATTATATACGTGTACATATGAAATCGCTCGAGGTGTAATATGTGAAATAGAGTCGTCATGGTGATTTTAAAAGTGCATCATTTTGCAATACAGTCATGGATATCCCATAAAATAAAATAGTTTTTTATTTATGTTATATTTGTTATGTTTTATAATCAACACTTGCCATTGACTAATGAATGAATGGAGAATAAGTATATCAATGTGACTCATTTTTTCTTTTCATTTTTATTGAATTATTGAAATTGAAAGTAAATTAGGAAAATATTCATGATTTTATTAGTATAAGTGGCGCGTTTGGTAGATATGCTTCATAAATATTGATTACGTCAATGTGAATGTGAACTTTAACGATAAATGTTGGAAGATTTTTCGCGTATGAATGTGAATTTTTACAATTGAAATACTAAAGAAATAAATTTATGAAAGAAAATAAAAAACAAAGTAGGACATTGCAAATAGTTATTGAATCAATTGTTTCTTTTTATATATATAAGTTGGAAGGTACATGCAGTTGGCGCATTTTCATACTAACTGTTTGGCTTCAACAACATCTACAGATTCAATAAGTGCAACGCAATATGTTAAAAACAAAAGAAAAACATTGCAAGACCATCAGTGATAACTGTAAACAAAAGACAACGCAGCGGAAAATGGTAAAAAATATATATATTTGATATATGAGCTCTTGGAAGCAAACAAAATATAGTAGGTCTACAACTTTGCTCCCGCCGTTTTCCGAAAAATGGCTGTAGTAATAAGTAGTAGGTGAAATAAATTAATCATAATTAATTATCTTAATATAAATTAACTTGTGTTTGCATCATAACATTATTTTTAATTAAATATGTCTGAATTTAAACCGAATTCTCGTCATTTGCGGGAAGTATTACTTTTTTATTTTATCATGGAAAAATATGCGACTGAGGTTCACCGGATTATCTCTAGTACTTACGGTGAAGCCACTATTAGTGACAGAACGTGTCCGGAGTAGTTCCAACGTTTCGAGAGAGGTGATTTTGCTATTGAAGTCCGGCATAGTGGTGTATGGGAAAAAGTTTTTGAAGATGCAGAGTTGGAGGCGATTCTTAGTGAAGACTCATGTCAAACACAAGAATAATTAGCAGAATCATTGGGAGTCAGTCAGCAAGCAATTTCGAAACGCCTGAAAGATCTGGGAATGATCCAGAAAGAAGGATATTGGATACCCTACGAGCTGAAACCCAGAGACGTCGAGCGACGTTTGTTTGCTTGTGAACAGCTGCTTAAAAGACAAAAACGGAAAGGATTTCTGCATCGTATTGTTGCCGGGGATGAAAAATGGATACATTACAATAACCCCAAGCGCAGAAAATCATGGGGATTGCCTGGTCATACTGCTACGTCGACACCTTGACCGAATATCCATGGCTCACGGTCATGCTTTGCATTTAGTGGGATCAGCTCGGCGTAATTTATTATGAGCTTCTAAAACCGGCTGAAACCATCACAAGTGAGCGTTATCGAGCACAATTGATGCGTTTGAGCCGCGCATTAAAAGATAAACAGCCGTAATACGGCGAGAGACACGATAAGGTCATTTTACAACATGACAATGCTGGACCTCACGTTGCTAAAGTGGTTAAAAAATATCTTGAAACGTTAAAATGGGAAATTTTATCTCACCCGCCGTACTCTTCAGATGTTGCTCCGTCTGATTACCACTTGTTTTGCTCAATGGCACACGGCCTAACTGACCAGCACTTCGATTCTTATGAAGGAGTCAAAAATTGGATCAACACATGGATCGCATCAAAAGAAGAGGAATTTTTTCGCCCCAGGATTCGGTTGCTGCCCGAATGATGGGACAAAGTAGTGGTCAGCAATGGACAATATTGTGAAACTTAATGTATGTAACCATTTTTTTATAATATAAGGAGGAGCAGAGTTGTGGACCTAATATGAATAAAAAAATTCACATACATGTTGCTTGAAGTATAAAGCCAACAAGTGCAACAGTAATTTCATTTTAGAAATGAGCTAAAAATACCCGGGGAAATGAAGAAAAATAATGTAAAATTTTTATCCAACTCGTTAAAGTGGATAATCAAAGTGAAAGTAAAGAGGGAATAGAGTGTAAGAGAAAGAGAGAGAAAGAGCATTTCATCGCAATGACATTTTATTATTAAAAGTTTCACTCCTCACAATAGTATATACATTGCGGTGAGTAATTTAATCCGCAAAATTATGCGAATATACTGCGAAATAATCGGCAAAATTGTAGTTATGTAAATATAATTTCGCCCGGATATTTATTAGAATTTTCGAAATTGCAATAATACTCACGCTAATCAAATCTCAATTATCATACATACACTCGCATTTAATAGTTCCACCCTTTAAATCACATTACAACCTGATAATATGATGATCAAATGGCCATTAATTGTAGTATGCGATCATATCCAACAATTACCAAAGTCAATCATGTGGTGAAATAAATAATATACAAATGTACAAGCATTAGTATTAATCATTCAATTAGAATAATTATTTTTGTTTCACTTTTGCGCATAGGGTATTGTAACAATACATGATTATATATATTTATATAATGTTTATATTCAATAAGATTTCAACTTTATTTTAATTTAACGAATGTTTCGGATATTATCCAAATTGGAAAACGTAAAATGAAAAATAAAATAGCAATGAAATAAAAATCAACTTGGGCTTTCATTGAATATTTATCACTTACAAGTTGTTTATGTGAGAGGCTCCGAAGGCAATCAGTGTAAATCCATTTTTTTTTTT
>CAJUYH010003166.1:0-24562 GCA_910591685.1 Galerucella tenella | reverse complement strand
TTTTTTTTTTTGCAACATTCCGCTTATTATATATTATTAAAATGAATATTTTTGTCTCAGTTTTTTTCTTTTGCAGTTAGATTTTTATTTATGTTATCGTTGAATGAAAATTCCATCATCTGGTTTCCGTGAGTTGTCAATTTTTGATGACTAATTTGGTAAGAATCCAATTTATTTCATTTCTTGTTAAGGGGCACACCTAGGATGAAATTGCAAAAAAATCGATTTTTCATATTTCGATAGATTAAACCTTTAAGAATAACATATTAAAATTTGGAATCGATATCTCAAATAGTTTTTGAGTTATAGCCATTTGAAGATTAGCTGCTCGGCAGGTAGAGTTTCATTTTATTTCTAAACGCGTTTTTCTCGGAACAGCATTTTCCGAATTTGCTGCAGTGATAACTCAAGGAGAAATGATCCGATCACTACCGAATTTTTTTCTACATGTTCTTTATATAGTACTCCATACAATGACCTATCGATTTTTCAATCGGATCAAAAATCGAATTTTGGCAGGCCAAAAACGACCAAAATTTTGGGTAAAATTCGACTTTTTTTTGTAAGACGCCGCCATTTTGTCAATTTTTAATGTTTTTTGTTCGATCGTAGGTCATTGTACGGACAATATCTTCGAGTTTAATGAGAATTTTTTTTTTTTAATTTCATCCACGGGAAAAGCCGGAATCACTGCAGTAGTGGAGGACCTTTTTTTTTTTTGCGCCGTCGGACATCGTTTATAACTTAAAAAATATTTGATTTTTTTTTTCAAAAATTTCGCTGTATATTTTTAAGATATGTATAAATATACTCTCAAAATTTTGAAACAATTACTAAAGTAGTTTTTCTAATAAAAATTCCCAAAAATCACCTTTTTTTTAGGCCGTCACACTAGGTGTGCCCTTAAAATGGCTTATACTGATTGGCGGCTGAACCCTCCATATGTGAGCTATATATCATGGGCGTAAATAATGTTACATTATAAAGTATCATAGTGGAATAATGAACTACATATTGCTGTCTACAAATACACATAAATTATAATGAATTGAATTTTGTACTCACCATAAAGATTGTCAATACTGTTGTAATTCACTGCGATTATCACAAACACGAGAATTCAAAATGTAACTTCACTGCAAGAATATATTTACAATTAATTACTATAAAATTGGTTTGCATTGTTTGGTCGACATGACAGTGTTTGCTCATCATGATGAAAATTTCAATTTCCTGTGTCAACAGTCTGCTTTGAACACTAATGGTAACAATGAATTGTCGATAAACAAAAAAAAAAGATAAAATAAACGCGATTTACGTTATCTGCAATCGTCAATTTTAATATTGTCTTTCATATTGTTATCATATACAAGTAACAGTCAATATTGTTTTGAATATTGTTGATATTGAGTTTATCAACTGTATCGACAATCGGATACAGTAAACTCACAATAAGTTAAAAAGTGATTGTACTTTAATGATAATGAGATAAATTATTTGGAGTAATATTCACAAAATATACACGCGAAAATTAAAATCTCCATTGTTAAACAGTTTTCAATATTCAAATTTGTTCCGTCGGTAATATCTTGTGTTGGATTGCTTGCCAGCAACTAGCAATTATAAATACCAACTGGCGTCATCTGCTGTTCTAACGCCATAGAATTGATACTTGGGTTTATGTTTTTGACATGACACGAATTTTTATGGTTTTACAACTTACATTTCCTATATATATTCAGTATGTATTCCGGAGAAGTGCCGGTTATGTGATCGAATCATTTATACGGTAACGTATTTTTGTCGGTGTATTACAGATGTTTTGTAACAGGTTAATATAATTAAATGCTCCATTACATTCTGTTGTGAACACAAAGATATGTCGCGTGTGATGTTTACATCAGAATTTCGTTATAACCATAATTTATAACATATTTTAAGTAAATTTACACATAAAAAAACATATTTAATAAAATGTTTATTCATACAAAATGGAAATTTATGGTGCACATATTTTTATTATCATTGTCATGTGAATATTGTCATTCTCAATTGATAGAATCACCAAATACTGATATATCTGCGTAAGTGTCTCTCTAACCTCAATTACAACAGTATTTCATGATTATTCACATATTTTTATGGTTTATTTAGAAACACAGATGATTTCGTTGATCCTCATTCTTTTTACTACGATAAACATACAAAGCAAGAAGTAAAAATGCAGTTGCGAAAATCAATGAGTGACACCAGCCTCATGTAAGTTAATAATAGTAATAATAATAGTATTAATAATAATATGAATTAATTTTATTATGTTGAATTTTAATATTATGCAATTAATTTTAGGGGATATTCACCATATCGAGAGTGCACTCGTTCATTCAATGACTGTGTAAATAATAAACAAAAAGAAATACCTGATGAATTATTTTCACGTCGTATAATAAATATTTTATTGAGACATGCAAAATTAAAGGTAAATACATAGGTATATAGTGCAAATACTCACCAAGTTGAAATTTGAAAGTTTTGATTTAGTACGTCTTAATTACGAGTAAAAGTAATCTGCATTGCTAGAAAAATTCACCGGATCATCAAACTCCTTAGAACGGTGAAAATAAATCTATCCGATAATGACCATTTAAATTTAAACATTTTTTACTCCAAGAAAAAATAACAAACTTGGTCGACTTGGTCATCTTCCGTTGTCATCATATTTTATACCTTTATACATTTACCATCAATTTGCATTTCTTTGAGGAAGCAATAACAAAAACTCAATAGCTTATTAGTGTTTTCAGGGATTGTTGATGAAAATTTCAACAGCCGTCAATGATCTATGTCTATAGTAAATGCAAATAATAATTAAATCTGAACTGCAATTGATTTTTTAGAAATGTGCGATTATTATTTTTATTATTTGTTCTGTAATATTAAGGATTTCGCCAATTAGCCTATAGCATGTTGATATACTTTAAACAGTCAGTGTAAAAACTGTGTTTGCATACAAGGAAAATCTAATTTTATACAAAAATCTAAACTTTAACTGTAATTTGTGGAAAATCAAATTTTTTTAAGTTTGTCGATTTTCGCAATGTCCCTGAGATATATTTAATAATATATTTAATACTATTAAAAACAATTGATTCTTTCTCTGTAGGAAAATAATGATTTGTTTATTGGTAATATCGTGATGGAAGTTACATCGGAGCAATTAAAGAAATTGAAAGATTTTGTAAGCGGCGATGCAACTATTAGAGATATAGACACTATGGTACCAAACATATTTAAAGCAGATGCGATGGATACATTTCAAGATATATTTTCATTTATTAAACACTTATGTATCGACGCATTTATGCATGTGCGTATTGATTTTTTATTTAACTATTTAACAGTAAAATACAGAATATATCATTGTATAGTAATTGCATTTTATATATTTGTTACAGAAAGATATTGTGTTTGGAACAATTGTTATTTTATATATGACATGGATAATTCTCACAACGAAATGGAGTATGTTTAAGTTACTGAGTATAACAATAATGATTGTGTTTGCTATGAGCTTTGTTATTACGTGGCTACAACTTTTAAAGGTAATACCTTTTTTTGATGGTGTTACTTAATATTAATTGAAATTTGTCAAGTTTGGATTATAAATTACCACAACTTCAATGTTAATTTTTGGTAAATATTGGATGTTATATTTTTCATCGCGTACTTTTATGTGATAAGGAAGCTGAAGTGAAGCAGACTGTCAAACAAATGATACACACAGAACGTCCAATTCACTGTCAACCACATAAGATGTCATTTTGGGACAGAGTATGGACAACATTTTCCAGTGAGTTATCTCTCTTTATTAAACAGAAATAAAGTATGCCTGGTAAATCCAAGCTTTGTACGAATAGTAGCACTAGTTTACAGAGTGTTTGTCGTTAAAATGTGAAGTGTTTTTTTTTTGGAATGATTGCGATGCTCTGAGTTTCACATTTCAAAAATATTCATTATTTTTTATTTAGTATGAATAATGGTACAAAAATCTTTAAAAAATAAAAAATTAACTACCTTAGCTTTTTTCTTGTATTTTTTTGTATCTGTGTCTCTCAAAAATTTCAAAACTTGGTGAAAACACTAGTGAAAAGTTGAAAATATAATGTATTGAGAATTTTCATCTGTGACGTGATAAAAATAAAAAAATACATATGTTTGCGTTTCGTTCTTGCATCTAAATAAAAAAATATGAAATTCACTGGAAGGACGTTATTCCTTGTTCATTTTGCAAACTAGTGTAAATGTTCAATCGCATTACTATTTTCTTGATCGCACATGAAAAATAATAAATTTTATTTGATACATAGAAATATCTCATTTAAATGAGAGAGAGACTAGATAAGTATTATTTAAATAATACATCATTTAATCAAGGATTTGGAGCACAAGTACAAACGATATTCCGCTTAATTTATCAAACAATAGCCAACTAATATTATCACCAAAATAATATCATATTTTATGCTAAATTATATCTATTCACAACTGCCAAATGTTATTTTGATCAACTACCACAAAATATTTTAATTAATAGACAATGAGTTGTTATTAAAAACTTGTGATATTTATACATATATATCTTGGTTTAATATTACAATAAAATGTTTCCTTCCAGCACTAGAGAGCTGTGACAAATATTACGAGGCGGTGATTCTGGACAATATATTTTTACACGTAACACCTGCCCAAGCATTGTCTCGCACCATTTCAGCGTTTATTGTCGAACCAGCAAAAGATATTGGAACTGCGCTCAGTGATTTTGTGCATTACTCTACAAGTAAGTATCAAATAAATTATACGATAATATTATTTATGTAATAAAGTTGAATATACATCGAGTGCATAACTTTTATTTGTAATTTCAGAGCATCTTTATTTTAGCGCTTTCTTCGAACCGTTATTAATTATCATAGTATTATGGCTTGCAATAGTTGCTATAGTTTGTTTGGCTGGTGGATCACTTGCATGGGGTTTAGGACCATTCTCCATTTTGTCATTGAGAGGAGTTGGCCAATCGACGGATAATACACGCAAAATTATCAAAGAAAAAAGAGAACCAGTGCAGGTGGTAGTTGAACTATTCAATATCATTTACTTACGATTGCCGCATTTAATTTATGTTTTATAATTTTGTTTATTATTATGTTGGATATTTCAGGTGCTCAACAATAGTGAAACGCATCAGTCTGAAATTCAAACCTCGAAACAAGACAATATATCGAGTATAGCGGCAAATGAGGACGAGGTATTCAGAAGAGAATCTATTCATGACACTGGTGTATTACAGAAGACTGGAAAACCAGATTTAAATGTTGATCTGGCCAGTGGCGATTCGAATTTATCGAGTGTACCATCACAATTGACGTATAGTGGTCACACTGCGATACATGGATCGAAAGTAGAGGAGATTGTTGCAAAATCGGGAAGTGGAGATAATTAAGTGAGTTAGATTAATATATTTAATGGTTTTTTTTTGTATGATAATGAATTTGAAACTTTGTATATAATACTATTGTTCGGTATGTTTCAATAGTGTCAGACTGGCTAATTGTATGAGAAAAAAAAGAACTAATTGTCGTTGAAAACATCAATGTCGGTCCGTTATTTCATTTTTTATTGTTTAAATCAACATTGACAAAATATTATGATCTGCATGAATCCAGAAAATATTATTATATTTTCTAGAAATTCAAGAATCTTGTTCAGTATCTCTACTCATTGGGAGGAAACCTACACAACGATTTAAAATATACGTTTGTTTTAGAATTTTTCTTGACGTATCTGTTTGAAAATAAATTAAATCACGCGGTTTTTATTTTATTTAAAGGTTTATATTCTGCTCGATATAAATGATTGAATACGTCTATAAAGATCTGATTTATATATCAAAATTTTAAAAACGTCTTACAAGTATATTAAAATATGAAATGATAATCTTGACCGATGTTAGAAATATTTATTTTTTGAAACAAATATGACGTATTTATATAAATATTTGATACTTTTTTATAAATAAAAAATAAATTATTGGTAGAAATGCCAAAAACCCAGCCATTTTTTTTTTTCTTCGGTTAAAACGGAACTTGGAGTTTTCGCAATGATAACATTCAAAGTTTTGACACAATGTTAAAATGATTCTTGCCATTTTCCCGAATATCAAAATGAATTTCCGCATTTGTCAAAAAAAAACACCATACGTCACGAAAATGCTAAAAAAAAATCGAATTTATTTAAATATCTATTTCCTCGCGATTAAAGACAAGAATTTTAAATTCATCACGTACTAACTTTTATTGCTACATATATACATTGATAAGTATTTGATAACGTTAATATTATGAGATTGCAATCCTGCGATATTCTGTAATTGCACCATATTTTCCAATACGCAATAAACCTGTTTGATTATTGATATCATTTATCAATTCAAATATAATATAAGTTTTTTTTTTAATGGAATACTTTACAAATGGCACCAAACCATTTGAATTTAACACACATAACTTCGTAAATTATTCATAGACATTCACATCGAGTAAAGCAATACTAAAGCAGATGGTGCACAACCATCCACGTTCCGTAAAAATGATACTTTATGAAAATAACAAATAAAAACGATTATGAGAACTTTCGTCCCCCTTTATTCATCTCCTTACACACCTCTAAATTTTTTGCCTCGACCATCGTGTTTCAAGCTCGACAAAATGTATGGTGAAACGATATAAATCCGAGTTGGACATGCGTAAATTCATGAGCAATATATATATATATGCTTCACAAAATTAAAAAGGCACCATAGTAAAATGGTATATGAGTACCTGGTGTTGCTGTTCATTCGAGCAAGTGTACTCCACTATTTTATATACTACTCGTTGTGTAGTTATATGGACGCACCAGTGAACGTGCAAGAAGGCTATCAAAATAACGGACCCTCGTCTCATTTCCGAGTGCGTTAATCGCGCCTGGTTGCACCTGAAACGAGCAGTAGCGAAGAAGCACTCTCGTTGCACATGACTGCTATGCCAACTAAGAGTAAAAGCAAAAGAAAGGATAGTGGCAAAAGAGAAATAGAGAACGGTAGTGAAGTAGGATACGCAACCAACACCACATCTGCCGCATCTCCATTGATACGTTTTTACGTGTTGTGCCACAACTATTCAATAAATGCAAGCTACTGAAAATATCGGCGGGTCTCAACATCAAACTCAGAGAAAAAATATTGTATGGCTGTGATGCCAGGTATCATCATCAACATTATACGGTGGCGAGACCGCCTTTGCCTTATTAATAATTCGAATAGACATCGTGCACGGTAGAGGTGATTAACTGAAAGACTGGAAAAGACGTAAAAACTTGAATCATCCATTCATCAATATAATCAATCGTCCGACAGATATGTTTATATATGCGTACATAGAAGAAAAAGATGAAGACGAAGAATGAACATGGAGCATAATTTTATTTTGACAGGAAACATAATGAACAATATGAGCAACTGTGTTTCAATGTATCACATCTGTTCTTCTCATCTATTTATCTATTCACATAAAGTATATATCTCGTTACGTATATGCAGGCATAAAAATGTTGATCCTTGATAATTCATTCAAGTGGAATATATATCGTAAATGGATATACGTGTTGGTTTTCCGATTCATCAAGGAAGCAAACGAGACACTCATCGTTTGTTCATCGGACATGATGTAAAAGGGAACGTCCAACTGCTCTCATCGAGATGCAGATGCGTTTTTTTTTTCTTCTTTTCATTTTTTATTTGAAATTTTTTTGTCTGGGCGGAGTCTCGTGAATTTATTTTGATTTTTAAGTTGATTTCCAAAAACTACTAACGTGCAGTCAGTTTGAACGCTACTTGCGATAAGATATATATCTGAAGAGCCGCCTGCAGAGACGCTCACGGCTAGTTTCAAGTCTTAATTACGGGTCGCAGGTTTGGAACGTGGCGTTATCGTTAGAACTACACTTTACGTTCTATGATATTCTGCTTTCTCTCTTTCATTCTCCCTCTCTCTCTCTCTCTCTCTCACACACACTCTAAATTCTCTGTCTTATTTTCACTTCCTTGTTTCTCTGTTAGTATGGTTCCTTGCTTCTACATCTAACACCGTTGCCTGCACAAGGTACAACCACATGTAAGCACACACAGAATTGCTCTGTGAATTACGTTCATCGTAAAGTTTATACGAATCTCACTGGTACATCCGACAACTAACAACCATTAACACATCCTACGCTTCCAAACTTTATACGTACATATATATATATATATATATATATATGTGTGTATGTCATTAAGTCTCGCGTGACCAATGACACTTCCAATGATCGGTTCATCTAATGGAATAAGATGTGAAATATGATAAAACCAAAAAAAAAAAAATGTTAAATAGCAAATTTTTTTTTTTATTTATATAGTGGAAATATAAATTCAGAATTTTTTTTTTATAATGTAATACGTTGTCATTTGCTATTTATCTATACATTAAATATTATACATTTAAATTATGTATATTGAAGTTCAATTCACGATTAATAGGCAATTCGACAAATTGTCAATGGTATTCAATGTCAATAGTGAATATATATTCAAGCTTATATCATTTGAATTCACTTTCATTGATTCATTCTCATGACAATACATCAGTGACAAAAGCTGCTGTACATATGTTTATCATGTATATGTATATCCCGGTCAATTACATTCATGAGAGATGCCCTGAGCGGCATATTCGCATCATCGTGTCATCGATAATTGATGTATGCGGTCACTAATGGTCATAATTACCTCGACCTAATATTCCATCGTGAAATCTCTTATTACCCGATGGCACATGGGGTATACCTGTTCAACATTGTTGATAGATATATGCAGGAGACACGCCTTCGGTTGTGTTCAGGTAACAAATTTACATTCACGTTCTTGTATATAAAGCGTTGTCGAGATTGTATGCGAGGGCAATATGATGAAAAAACGTACAAGTTGCAAAAAGAATAGTGGAAAAAATAAAAAAATAATAATAATAAAAAACCAATAATATATCTTATGACTTCCCTTTCATAAATTTCGAATGAATAAAAGAGAAAAAGGAATTAATTAACGACGTTCAACGGGCACTGGTGAGGTAAAAGGGACCTGCATCAGAGGGTAATTAATTATGTGAAGTCACTGGAGGTGAGATTGAATGGCTTTCGGTTTAAAATTCTTTTCTATTCTAATAATATCAAATTTTTATCCTTCACCATGGCGGACAAAGCGTGTAAAATTGCAGTGCGTGACCCGCGGCCATTTGTCATATTCTGTCAACAAAATTCACAATTAAATGCTTTCTTTGTCACCGGAATTATTTATCTTTGAATCATTTTATTATTCTACCCATAATGGACTGTATTAATAGCTGTCATTTTGCAGGTTCACACCACATATATTTACAGATATTGATGTATTTGTTACGTACATTAATACGAGATACATCAGAAATAATGTATTTCACTGCTTTAAAATTACAATTCCTCCATCATCAAAAAATTCATCGCAAAGGTTTCATATAAATACCAATCAAATGTTCATTATTATCAACATAATATAATAATAATAAAAAATAACCACTCGGAAATTGAATCAAACTATGGAAATATACTCCAATATATAAAAGTTAAGGACCCCATATTCGATTGATATGCCAAAATCAATTAATTTCTTTCAATAATAACCGTGATATCATGTGTTTAAATATAAATTATTATTCTATCTTGAGTTTCATACTCATTATCCAAAGAATTTGGGACAACGATGGGTCTGATACGCATGAGAACCGTATATTACAAAATAATTTGACGATGTATATATTTTTAAATATCTGTCCATTTACAGTGTAGTGATATTACATTGACTGTATGTTATTGCCACACGTAAAGATTAATTCTCGTATAAAATTTCACCAACTTGATGTGCACATTCCCAACGGGCTAGAGATATATCCTATAATAAGCTTACGTAGCTGTGTGCAGGGCGTAGCGTGACTAACAAGACTATCTCGCGGCTGCCACATATAGTGGCGCACTCGCGAACGACTGATGTACTCGGTGACGCCCAATCTCAGAGTACCGTCTGTCTGTCCGTCACTCTAATCTTGAAGGGACGTCATGTGCCCGCGTGTTGGATACGACACACACATATACAAATATATATATATATATATATATATATAGAGAGATTCGCCAAGTAATATATATATATATATATACATTTATTGATATATATCTTTACGTATAGGAATTGTTAGTGAATTGCATCTTTCAATGTGTCCTCAATTATGTCTTATATTGTAATACTTGTAGTATTTAACTGTATACAACTCACTTGATATAGTGATTGAATTAAATACGTATGCACAGTAACAATTGTGGTAAAATATAATATGTGAATGTAATTTAATACATTTCAACGTATATTTGTATAAAAATAAATTGTTGAATATATGTACATGAAAATATCACACTCAAATGTAATTTCCTTCATATATTGTCGCTATATATCAAGATACACTAACAAGCCATTTACATATTGTATATATAATAATTCACATGGAAATACTGTGTGTTGGACCAATGACTCTCGTTACCCAATATCAATTAAAATCATCGTATACGAAATAAAGCTACAAAATAGCTTTTTAATTGCATTTAACTTTCAATATTAAATTGAATTGTTTTCAAACTGTATGTATAATAATTCGATGAGGATGTCCTTACAAAGTTTTGGAGTGCATGTAACATACATAATTGACGTGGATGTCCAGGAGCCCATCACAATGAAAATTAGCAATGCTAACATTAGCATCAAACTCGTCTCTGACCTGAGCAGTTGAGAGCCTCCGATTCTCTGGGGGTTGTTGTGGTCTAATTTACCCCTTGCATGAGGCAAGTGAATGCGGGACCAGAGATAGTAGTCCTGTATCGTTGTATTCCCGTCATCTAACGGACACTCATAACAATATTATACAATACATATCTATATATATACATATATATATATGTTTAGCTTTAATTCACCCTCTATATCTATCGCACTTTCACTTTCGCGTTTACCAACGAGATGCTTTATTAAATTATTCCGAGACCCGGTTTTACGCGTGGGGGATTTAAACCTGGATTAGACGCCGCAGATGGAGTAGGCGTGTCTTTTACTGACACGTTTCACGCAGCGCCGTGATGCTCAACTACAGAATATAAGCTCCTCTTGCGCTATATGCTTCATCATCGAATATATATATATATATATATATATATATATATATATATGTGTATATTGATACATCACAAGTCTGGCGCAACATTTCAACGAAGCTTTGCGTGAATCAAGATGCGATTAGGATGAGATCGAACCACGCGTTCCGTCGCTGATAATGTATGTAGGTACATATATATATTTAGGTATACTCTATACGTTGAGATACAAAACAGTGCGATATTGCTGAGGGTGTATTTTGCCAGGGAGATGGAAGAGAAACAAGGGTGCTTGGGTTGTGTCCTGCAAAATAATAAGAAAAAAAAAAGAGCAGAGGAGAAAAAGAAGAAACGTGCAATGAAGCCTGGGGTTCACGAGGGTTTTATCCCCTTTGGATAAAACATTGATTCCACTTTACCTCGAAGATTGAAAGGATCCTGCATAATATGTTGGAGCGTATATAAATTCGACGTGTTTCTCTTTTTTTTTTTGTCTTTTGCACACTCAAAGTGGAAAAGAGAGACCAAAAGAGATTCTGATGGTTCGATCGCGTCGATAACTCGCGATCGGAATCGATTGCATGGTATATAGAATTTACGCCTCAATGCCCATGTGAAAGTGATCTCATGTATTTTTTACTAAATGGCTTTTTACATTTCGTTTTTATTTTTGGGCGTGTGTATAAATGTATACTCGACCTTTATTACATTTTAGACGTTATTTTTATTTTTTTTTCGCAAATGAATATCATTGGGCAAACGAATATATATATCTACAGAATTTTTATTGTCGTACGCGTATGCAATGCTGTGAGAAATAATTGGATGTACGCAGGCAATAATAATATATAAATATATTTAAATTGACGATGAAACATTTCACAAAACTGTTATTTATGTGATTACATATTTTTTATTTAACCTAAATTATTGGATATATATATAATTTGAAATGCGTTAAATTTATATATGTAAATTCATAAACTCTTCCTTCAACAACAAATATATAGATATAAAGTACAGTAATATAAATAATAAAATAATATACAAAATATCCAACGAACAACAAAAAGAAAACTTATTAAAGGAAAAAAAATACAGATTACATATTCAAATATATGCCATAGAAAAAATATAAATAAATATGTATTATATTGATATAATAATCCCTAAAGTACATAAAACATCAATAAAAAAAAAAATTAACTGTTTGTCAGTCACATAAATTCTCTCATGAATACATTTTATTTGTAATATTTTTTATTTCTTCAATTTTTTCAAATTTATAAATGAAAAATAATTCATAGATGAACGATATTACCACTTGAATACTGGCATACTGTTCAGCATAGGGAATTCGGTGTTTCCGCACGCGTGCCTAATCATCGAACACATATACATATATATTTATATCTACATGTAAACGCGTAAACGCAAAATATACAGTTCAGCACCGCAATGTGTGGCTTTGTAATGTAATTGCGGCCGAACGTGCGAATAATGCGTTAGTATCACTGGCACACACGCTATGTATCACTATCAAGTATATGCGTATATAAGTATATACATTGTACATATTGGTACATCAATATATATATATATATTTACTTCAATATACATCAGAGAGATTTCTCGCAACCTCTTGTCAAAAGGCCACACACAGACATATATCACCTTCATTGGTTCTCCCTTAACGTTGCAATAAAGTGGTACTGAGAACAAAGCAGATGGAAATCCTTAACGGTTATTGGTTCAAGCCTATATACTATACTTATATATATATATATATATATTTATCAGTATTTGTGAGGAAGGCTCTTGCATGCTCTCTTGCACATTGCGCGAGTGGTTGTACGACCTACCACCTACGGTAAATTCATTGGTGGTTACATTTTGTGAGATAGAGGGAGTGAGAGAATGTGTGAAAACGTGAATGACGGATATCAACAACACCCGGAGTACGAGAGAGAAAGAGAGTGCGGTGAAACAATATATATAGATATGTATGTTTACGGTAGTGGATGAAGAGTAAGGGAGATGTACATGGGGACAAAGAGAATGCGGTGTGCATCGGGGTGTCAAGCCATTACTTTCAATTAGATAATTGGAACTGTGAGCAATTCGAGCCGATGAGCTCTTTGCGGTAACGCGAAACGCATTGGCTATGTAACTGTGAGCTTTTCGCACACGAGCACTCTCATATTCGCGCGTATATACGAGTGGCACCCGAGTTTCTCACTTCCATCCATTCTATATATATATATTCCCGCTCATTTATGATAGTGTCATTCGCCATTTTTGCAAAAGAGATATAATTATTCACCCACTATCATCCCACTCAATTAATATCTAAAATATGCTGCCTCCAAATGTTATTTGCTTATTACATATAGGGGAAGGGGGGCGAAGTGGGCCCCTGGGGGCAACGTCGGCCCCTTTCAATTTCCAAAATTTCAAAAAACATAGGGACAAAGTAGGTCCCTCACAATTTTCTACACGTCAAAAAATTCGGATGTATAACAAGCTTTTCGACACTTCTTATATAATAAGGAGTGAAATAGACCACCAAAACTGTTCATTAAATATACTTTATTAAGAAAGTTGAAGATAATAAAATTACGTTTTAAAGTAATATCGCAGCAGACTATTAAAATAATTTTTTACATTATTAAAATACAATTGTTTTATACTTATTTGCAAATATTAATGATATTATGATTATTTTCCTTAAGGGGCCACTTTGCCTCCCTCTCCCTTATATACTTTTCATTTTTGTTATATTTCTCACATGATATTTATATATATAAATATATAAAATTTCAATTTCATATTCGGTTAAAGTGGATGCAAAATTGTGGTTTATTAAATTTTGAATAATAAAGTAGGTATTGATACACAATATTTCACATACCTATACATATGTACGTACAAATATAATATTGTGAAACTCTGGATGGAAAATCTGAGGCTGGCAAAAGCCGTGAGATCGAATTTTGTCTGTATATATATACATATATATGTATATAAATATATATTTATAGACAGCAAGGGTGGATTTGCAGAGAGACGAAGTAATAACATGTAGACGAATTGTTTCCAAAGTTTTACAAAAATATATATCATATTGACACTATATGCTTCACATGTATTATATATAATACACTGTGATATTGACTTTGGATCAGGGGTGACAGAAGAACAAAGAAATCAACAGAGATGTGATATTTCATGAAAGTTCATCTATATTTATATTTATATGTACGTGCGCAATGAATTGAGGGGGTATAGATGGAATATATACAAACCAAAAGACAAAATTCTCAAATGAATCTGTATAGTCTATATATATATGTATGTATATAAGGCGAAAGAAGGAAGAATGGAAAATATTCTATTTCTGTACAGATGATGATATGATGAGGGGTAGAATGGAGCAATGACGCGATACGGGCTGATAGAAAAGATGAGAAAATACGTGAACACGAGCGAGCACAGTTATATATAGAATACTGTCGCCATTATTCCAGCTGATATTAAATATTAATCCCGCGAAATTACTAGCGTGCCAGCAATCTTTCGGTCTGTTCGTGGCTCGCGCACCAATGTCTTTCTGTTGCTCACCCGCAATCCTAACTCGACTCAAGTCTACATGTATTATATATATATATATATATATATATGCTATTCTGACGCTAAGCAACGAAAGAGGAGTAATCTTGGCGCTGGATTAACCCAAGCTTAAGATATCAGTTGGGATTTAACGGACTCCACGGGATCTTCTTCATCGTAACAAGCACGCCCATCTCTTATGTTCGCTCTTTTTTCTCTTTTTTCCATTTTTTTTTCTTTATTCGTTCTACTGTGTCCTTTATATAGTTAGCGATATAGATTTTATATATAGATACACAATGGCGGTTTAATATTTTGTCTTTAAAGATTGGAATATTAAATATCGTGAAAAGAGTTCTCAATATCTTTGATAATTAGATGAATATCTTGTGATATTGAAATGTCAATTTTTCATTGCACTTTGACGAATGAAAATATTGTTATAAATATTATTTGGTTTTATTGATTATAATTAAATTATAATAGACTGCTATTAATGTTTATATTGAGAAAACGAATTTATGTATTGTACGTAATTGCGACAAGTAGTATCATGGTGTTAAATGGCAATATATAATTTTATTGTATGCGATGTAGTAAATGTGCAGCTGCATAAAATATATCCTGACTGGCCTTCGTCAACGTCTGTTACAATTTACTTTTTTTCTCACCATTATCCAATTCCCGGCGACATTTTTTTTTTTTCATCAATTTTTCGCATTTTTCATCAGACGTTTCATTGACTATTATCGACTTTCCATGATACATGTATCGGTTTTGTTTCTATTAACAATAGAATGAAGCTTAACAGAAACTTTTATTGTGACTTGGAATAATCGTCAAAGTGTGTGCATGAAATATTGGGACAATTAATCCTAGAGCTGCAGTGGTTCAATATATCCGATAGATTATATTTATTTATTATCAGCAAAATAATTCGCGTTGAACCCAACTCAATATATACTGCCTCAAATTACAATTATAAACTATCAATTTATTATAGGACGCGTCGTGAACGTGTGCAATCACTGCCTAAGCACTGACTCATTGTTACCCATCAGTGAGGGATCACATATTATCTTGAACGTGGGAAGAGTGATCACTGATGTTTAACGGGTGGTACACACAAACTCACCCCCATTGACGCGTGTTCAGAATGGCTCTGTCATACCATTAAAAGTGACATGATGTTTCAAGTGATGCGGAAGAGTGGCAAGACGATAAACACATAAAAATATATACATAGATATATATTTTAGCCCGTGGTTAACCTGTGGGATCACATTGTATAGATCTCAATTTGCTCACTACTAAAGTGTATTTACCCAGAATATTAAACCCTTGAACGTGCTATAGGCATAAACGATTATTTTCATCAGTGGACGATGAGGAAGATGTGATAGGGAGAAAATAAGACAGGGAGGATGAGAAATGGAAAAGATGTGGGAAAATTTTCGCAGTATGTTTTTGTAGCACGTCTAGGGTTCATTGTCACAAATAGATTATAGTTTTAGTGTATCCTGTATACGGTGAGAAATTATAGGATCAAGTGGGTCTTTATTATTAGTAATACTGTTATGATTATTATTTGATTGGTTTACGATATGTTGGGTGGTTGGACTCAAATATTTTTGTTTCAATAGCAATGTAATGAATTGATATGAATGGGTGAATTTACAACTAGGAGTTGAAAGTTTATTTATGTTAATATACCAATCGATACGTTAATTAATCACGAATTGAACGGTGTTTAATAACAAACAGAGCTGAACATTTTTTAGTAGTAGAAGAATAATAAATTTATTGCAGAGCAAAATGTCTTATAACAATTGAAGGACAAATTATAATGTAACAAAATTCAAATTGTACGGTCAATTGTTTATTGTGAATCAGTTTTATTTATGTTGCCGCAATCAATTAGAATTTTGAGAGAGTGATGACTACACAATTGATGACCGGTTTTTCTCATCCAGAAAAATGTATATACAATTCTTGAATAATTGACAAAAATCGATCAACAAAATTTTATCTTGCATAAGTTGAAACTAAATTGAATTTCAACGTATCAGATAAGTGGAATATTTTTTCTACTTGACATAACTGAAACCCCTGCTTGAACGATAATAATTATATAGATACGAGGGAGTGTGTATAGATGTAAACATCTCCTATTACTCCGTAGGAAATTCATTAGTTGAATTGTGGGCTGATACCAAATAAGAATTATAAATTGACCTTTTCATTCCCAACAGTGGGATAATGTTTTGACACATCAAATTCATTGAAACACGACGGCGGTGTTTTTGCAACCGCCATTCGTTTCCTACGTATAATCAACGTGAAAATGATAGCACCGATGATTGTTACGGTCAATACACTTGCAATAATTATTTTTAGCATCATATTGGATGCACGTTGAACTTCGGAGATAAATTCAATACTTGTATGAATTTCCTCGTCAGAGCCTGTTCTTAAACGAGCATAACAATGCCAAGTACCAATGTCTGCAATACTCCAATCTAAAAAAAATATCAAATTTTTATTCATTATCTATATTGTGGGAAATAATAGACAAAGCTAATGAAATAATATATTTTTGTTTACCATTCAGATGTAAAGTACAACTGTCGTTACTTTGTGAACGAAGATATCGAGGACTGTCATCTTTATATAGTCCATGTCCATTTGGACTTACCCATCGACAATATTGAATTGAGGCGTCAACGTCAGGTAAAATTCTAACGGTCATTGTCGGCACGTCATAAGCAATATTAATTCTTTTACGCAGTGGAATAAGATATGAGTCTGCAACAAAACGAATTGATAAAAATTTTCACATATCCGAAAAATATCATTAGGTTTTATATTTTTTCTAGTTATATTAAAATTCGAAATTACTATTTTCAAATCATTATCCGTAATCTATTCTAGGACGTGGATTATAAATAATATATGAATTGAAAATTTCTAACATTAACATTTTTGTAGTAACTTTTGATATCAACAAATAATTTTTTATAAACATGTATATGATATACTTGGCATATTGTGTATTAGATTAAACGGAATGTATCAAAAATATACGTTGCTATTTATATATAAATAGATGGGTTATTATAGTGAACGTGATTTGGAACATACTAACATAATATGAAAATTAACAAACTCAATACACGCTCATCTCTTCTTACTAACATTCGCCATCTTACGTAATATAATTATCAGTAACGCGATCAATTAACTCAGGAAATATCCATTAGTTAATAGTTAAGAGTCATTAAGATATTGTGCATAATTATACGGTACATGAAACCGTTGACTCTTCAGCTATTTTAATTCAACGTGCCGCATTCCAGCAGTATCAATTTCGCAATTAAGCCACAGAGAGCACTCGCTCTCAACTCTAAACTTTCCACACAGTCGAGTCATTTAATTTTCTCTACTGCAACCACACTGTACGTATATATTGATATGCAATCGGAAATATCGTTGCAGTGTGTTGTAGAATAAACAAAAATAAAAGATTTATGTCTCGATACTGCCGTTTTGTGTAGAGCAGCCCGTTATCGGAAAATTGGTTCATTCATCACTATGAAGCTACAGTATATACAATTATATATATATATATATACAAACCTGTGACCGTTACCGGAACTATTGACTCTATTTCCGCACTTTCAACAACACCTAGTCGACAACTCCAATCGCCTGTGTGCGTGTCGTCAGCATTTTCAATAGTCGCGCCACAAACACCAACCGACAAACCTTCACCAACGTACGGTAAAGAATTTATTGAATTTGTTCGACTCTTCGTTACGGAATAATTCGTACCATTGGGACTTCGTAGCCAGCAATAGTCGAGCGCTTCATCCGTTGTACATTTTATCTGAAATGAATGATATGAATATCGTATTGAATTATTTGATATTTAACTAAAAATTTATCCTATTATCATTAAATATTTATATTTAATATCACTACCGCAAAATTATCGCCACGTTTCACGTAAACATTGCTGGTAATAACAGCCGAATGGCCAATTTTTCGTTTCGCTCCATTAGATGTTGACACGAATGCACTTATTACTTCATTCGAATTCGCATTTACTTTTATATGACATGTCCACATTCCATAATCGTGACTGGATGGTTGGCGAATAGTCAAACCACATTCAGCAAAATTTGATTCCGAATATGATCGAAAACCAGTGCCAAAGTAAGCATATCTGTGAATAATTATTATTAGATATTTTGTTGATTTTCATTGTTAATTCATCGATACAAAAATTGAATTGAATGTTATATAAATTATTGAATCAATTTACTTGTCACTTCCAACTCCGGGCATTAAATTTATTATAGTGCCATTAGGCGATCTAAATAGACAGTGATCAATAGCATTAACATGAGTTCTACATAGCATGTGGATCATTTTATCTTTAGTTGTGGTCACGGTCACATTAATTGCATGGAGATCTAAACAAATTAAAAAATGATTACATGAGTGTATGATATGAAGGTATATACACATATATATACGTAATACTTTGTATGAGAATTAATTTTTTAATTGCTCAACTGACCAATAACATCGACAATAATTTCATTCTCCACAGTATACATGCTGGACATGGGTACATAACGTGCTTTCCATACTCCAGAATGTCGATTGCTCACTTTCTTCACGTCATATTTACATTTTGATTCTAAAAAAGATATAACTCGACCATCGGGTCGCTCCAATTCACAATATTCACGTTCATATAATGGCGTTTCTATTCCGTTTGCCCGTCCAAGGACCCACTGTTCATGAAACTACATCGATGACGAAATTAATTTTGTCATGATAAATTTGGGAATTAATCAATTATGAAATAATTTCAATTTTTATCAAATTGATTCAGTGAAAAATATATATATAAACCTTTGCCGGTTGCGCAATCGAAACGTGTTTAAGATAAAATGTTCCTGATTTAGTTTTGTAATCACTGGATTCTTGCACCAGATTCCATCCCCCAGCCCAATTAATATTTATCGGTATTCGAATTGTACATTTTTCATACCACTCAAGGTCCGCAGATATACCACTACCATTATTACCCATCACGTAATTGGTATCATTCTATTCAATGAACATGTGCACAATGTTAAATAAATCACATGTTAAATGAAAATAAAAAATATTTTTTCATTTCACAAAATAATTTCATTTACCGAATAATCGGTGGTAGATATATAGCACTTAGTAACTGTATCAAAATCATTGGCGAAATATACTGTCGCATAACTTCCATCACTTCCATGAATATCATTTGAAGGTAAAACCCGTGCGTTCTGTAAAATATTATCGATAGAAATCATAGAAAGCTGACTGCATATATATATAAATATTGTACATACTTCGTGAATATGTAATGTATAATTGGTTTGTTTTGAACTCTCAGCATCTTGAGTATCCTGATTCAATATCCCAATTGCGTTGATTGTCCAGATTCCTGCATGATCGAAGTTAGGAGTGTGTATGACAAACGCACATTTCTTGTCATCGCCTCCATAGTGAAAGTCGGGATGCGTATTTGGATATATGCCATAAGTGACACCATTGTGTTCAGCAGTACACTCCTGAAGACGGCCGTCATTGAAATATGGTCCATGTATGTACGGAGTTTTCCCGTCTCCCAATCGAATCCGTTCACCTTAAAAAGGAAAAAATAAAAAACAGTAAACTCAGTATTCACCACAATTTCTCACATTGTTATCAAAGTTATGTTGAAATTTAAACCAAGATTATTCACATATTTCATTGGAGGAAATGAACACTTTCGAGAATAAAAATAAATCTGCGCGAATCAGTTAAACAGAATAGAATTTTGCCATATAGTTTGTGTCGATAATTCAACGAGAACGAGGAGATGTTAAAAGAGAAAAAGGTTTTGCTGAATTCCTGAGAGAAATTGGCGAATGATGGGTTACAGCAAATGGGTGGTGCTATTTGAAAACAATAAATTTACAAAGACTATACTATGTATAATTCACTGCGTGCTATGAAACTTTACCCGATATATTTTCAACGAACTTAACGACCAACAAGAGGCCGGTAAATGTGAAGAGGCCCGTCATTACGCGTTGATAGCCGCGACAACTTTGTGAGAATGATAGTTGTTACGTCTGTATTTATACAATGATAACCTATCGGTCATAGATATTGGAAATATCCAATCCGCAATAATACAAATCACACATACAATCTAATGCGCATTGACTTTATCATTTATAAATATACATTCTTACTTGAATTTTTTCAAAAAACCTTGAATGTATCAGTACACGAAAATGATTTAATTTATTGATTTCCGTTTCTTTTTTTTTCTCATGCTTATAAATATTTATTACACCGAGCGACTAATTATATTGAATTCAATGAGATACATTTACAAATATTCAGTAATAATATTTTCCAATGTATTGATTTGCCACTAGTGAATTAATTTATCAGTTAATAAATGCTGTTTTTTTAATTTCAGTCGATTCTCTGCTACTCTTTTATATATTATTTGATCATTATTTTTATTGCTATTTTCTATTTTCAACAAGTAGTTTCAATTAATACGGTCCATTAACATTTGGCTCGCTGCATACAACTGAACTATTTATCAACATCTTATAAAAGCAAGAATATTTATCGATTCGATCGAAAATATGTATAGTATACGGGTGCGATTGCGAGAGCTTCTATTCCATCCTGATGTGAAGCAATGTTCAATATGACACGACATACTGTCATTATATGTAATTATCCACAATTTCCGTGTTCTAATAGATCTATTAATATGTTTGAAATAATTATCGATATTTCATTAAATATAAGGATATTGATATATCACGTACACCCAAAACAATTATCCACTTATTTATTTCATTATATGTCCACAAAATAAGGTGATTACAACTAATCACAATTCAATGTTCGTATTATCGCGTACGTGCCATCAGTAATTCAAGATATTATCGTCAAAAAAATAAGAAAGAAATAAAAATATATGATGCCAGTACAAAGATAGTAAATGTCCCCTATTCTCACTTATTCCACTATCAAGGTACATATTCGTTAATTTCTCACATGACTCATGGAATATACGGTGAACAAAATCCGTGAAAAACTTCAAATAAATAGAAAAAACAAGAAAAATTATTGAATAAAACAATTCAAACGAAGAATTAACGGAAAGTATTAGGGTGTATTTTGAATGGTCAAAAACACACATGTACATACCACTATGGATATAAACCATAACTGTAGATCATAAAGGATTTACCACATAATATTATACTCCCAAAATACACAAAGTCCATTTATATATATATATATATATATATATATACCTCCTAATACATCATCAAGCAATCCCATTTGAGATTAGACATGGGCGTGAATTGTGTTACCTCAGAGTTTGAGCGCATCAAAGGCAAATTCTCAGCAGAGATGCATACGGGCCACGTAATTGATATGCCTGATGGGGGTTTCCAAGTCGGATAGTCGATTACCATAATCTTATTGCGGACGGCTGGTTGCAGTATCCTCGCGCGCGGCCAAGTCTCGTATATACTGTCATAGCTTTATTCATGTAATACATGAGGGATATCAATTCAATATACCGAGATATCGACTCACAGACCTCATCCATATATACGTACATTCATATATATACATGCATACATATGCGTTTGTACATTGTCGTGTTATATGATTCGATCAAAGAAATAATAATTTTTTTTTATATTTCTCATACAATTATATATGTATATCGAGACAATAATATATTTCACGCTTTGTTCTATATGTTATCTATCGTAAATATTGCGGTCAATAAATTTTTTTCCGTTACTCCGATAATTTTATGTGGAATTTGCAGAGCGAATAGTTGGGTGGTGTGGATAGACGTGGAATCAGGATGATTCAATAGCTCGTCAAATAAACGTGTCATTTGATATACTGTAAACACATGACTGAATTAATTCATTTATTTATATGGCCAGTGAAAACGTAACTCATCAATCAACTCAACGTACATTGTATATAGACATACAAAATTGTGTAATGTATATTAAATAAGTTGAAGAAAAATAAAAAGTTTTATTTGTTCTCATGTGGAAAAAAATAAAGAAAACCGATAATTATATATATCATTTCATAAAAATTATCTTCAAGGCCAAGAATTCATATATAACTTTGACCTAGATAAAATAAACTCGAAGAATGCAGAAAAGTTGTAAATCATTATTATTATTTCACATTATTTTAAAAATGAAAGCAAAAAAATATTTACGACATTAATTTTCATAGCTCTTATCATAAAAAATTATTCGCCTACAGCACCTGGTGTTGAGAATTTTTATTTATCAACAAATGTCTGTCACGAAACTGTAATTGATATTGGTGACATCGCGAAATGGTTTCACCACGATCGAGCGGAAATTTACGAAAAGTTATGAAGTATATGAACTTCAATTAACTGCATCAAATACGGACATGGATTTATCAGGTAAATAACAGAAATATTATTCGTGCGCCATATGTCGCACAATATATGTACGACACGTAAATCGCTTGCGACATATATACATCCATATCTATCTATATACACACATTTATACACATATGTGTATATACCATTATCGAATATAAGATACAATATAAGCATTGGTTGACGACCCGCCGTTAAATGGCCATGTCGCACACAATAGATTTTGAAATGCGCGACAAATAACACGGCAAAAAAAACCCAGTCTTTATATTTACAACAGCACAAAATACTTTTATATGTCCATTCGTATGTGTATACCTATATAAATAAAATGGGGAAAATTGAAAAGTGCTACGCGTTTTTCCACAAATATTGACATACATATAAATCCATATTCAATATCATCTATTCAACTTCAACACATTTTACATCATAATTTTTTTGTTTACATATACACAAAAGTTCATTCAGATAACGGAAAAAGTTACAAACAGTTATTCGATGCATTTAGTTCACAGTTGAATTAAAAAATATTCATTATCGATATATTAAAATATTCTTCATGATAGATAGCATTAATATCATAATATTCGTTCAACTGTTACAATAAATACAAACAATTGTACTTTCCCGATTAACCAACGTCATATTTATTATCACTCATACAAACATTCTCATCACAACTCGTCGCAATGAATAAACAGAGAGCATTAATAAATAAAACTATTTTTAATCTACCATTGAATTGCTAAATACACGCATATATAAATAAATATTATAGACAACATTTCCTGTTATTTTCACACATATACACCCGTGTATCTATTCATCTATTAATACACACATATTGCATAATATAAACATAAGATTGTATTATACATTGCCATATATATTGTCAACAATAATTGCATTTACATATATTATAAATGTGAATCTGCATATAATTTGTGATGGATAGTATCACAGGTGTCCATGTTATACATTAGCACAGTAATGGCATAAGTAGTGAGGCCTGGCATAAATACAATATATATATATGCGTCGATATGTTTAATGTACGTCTATATGCAATGGCAGTGAATAGTACTCGACCATCCCAATAACTATATATATATATATATATAT
>CAJUYH010003165.1:0-34450 GCA_910591685.1 Galerucella tenella | reverse complement strand
ATTATTTGGTATATTTTTTCGTAGTTGAACATGGAAGCCTCATTTACCATGGAAATGGGCTACTATAACAGCAAACTAGCATTATGGGAACCGTTAATAGAGCCAGAAGTTGTTAACGGTAAACATATTCCTTGGGAGTTGAAAGTAGGAGTAAGTATACGATGTTTTCAAAGTACTAATCCGGTAATATCTAAAATACTGAAACGTATTGTTCATCTTCAATTAAGTGAATTTTTGTTTGATAATCATATCTTGCCAATTGAACAATCTGGCTTCCGAAAGGGCCATAGTACTACAACTGCTCTGTTAAATCTGACTGACAATATTATTCGAGCTAATGATAAGAAAATGTGCGTTTTTCTAATTGCTCTGGATTTTTCCAAAGCATTTGATCTAATTTATCACGATTTGTTGTTTGCTAAACTTAAATACTTTGGAATAGAAGGTAATGCACCAAGTTATATCTATGGAATCGTAACCAACGTGTGCGCGTCCAAAATATCTATTCATCGTCCAAGATCGTAATTTCGGGTGTTCCACAGGGTTCCATTTTGGGCCCTTTATTATTTCTTATATATACTTGTGACCAAAGCTGTAACTACCAGTTCAATAAATCTGTATGCAGATGATACACAACTACTGCACTACTTTGAGCTTGCTGAAATGCAACGGGCTATTGATGCAGTTAATTCTAACTTAGATAATACTTCAATTTTCAAAACAACAGTACACTATCAAACAATTCAAGGGCAAGGACACAGGACCGGCCTAAAAGTTTAAAAAAAAAACAAATAAAGTTATAAAAATAAAAAAGGTAAACAGAATTGATAAGAAAAAAAGCAAATAAAGTATTTAATACCTTAACTCACCCTGAGTATTGAAGAGTCCTAGAAAACCGGTAAGTGGTGTATGATACCAATAACCATAAAATAAATTTCTTAAAATCATTGGCGCCCAACAAATAAATACTTCAATACAAACAAAATAAAAATTTTAATAATATTAACACATACAACACACGCAAAACACTAAATTCATATCAATATATATATATTATTATATTTTTTGTTCATATTTTCTAACCCTTGAAGGTTAAGAGTTAAAGAGTAGCTTCTAGCTAATCTTCGCCTTCTTGGGGCGAATGTGTTGTACACGTTTGTAAATAAAGACATTCATTCATTCATTCATTCTAATTAATTTATTTAAGAATTGGTCATATGCTTTATATACATAAAAAAATAGCTTCAATTATTTTATTAATATTAATTATTAATATTCATATTTAGGTAACGATGAATCAAGAATCAACAAATGGTGATTCCATCTCGGCTCTAAGTCCAACAGATTCGGACGCAGAGAAGAATGAAATTGAACGCCCATTACCACTAATGGAAATAGGTCTGGAATCGGAAAAGAATCTAGAAATAACGGTGACTAAAACATTGCTAGAAAACCTTCAATATTTAGGAAAAGCATTCGCTTCCGCTTTGGATACTGAAAAGATCAAGTCTCAGGTAGGTGGAAATGCAATTATTTAAGACCCGTATCTTATTATATTACAATATTCTTTATTTATTTCTTTCCTTTACGATATTTCATTTTAAAATTTTCTCATCGCGTTATTTGTTTTAGACATTCGAAGCGCCCTTTAAAGTATTGAATGAATTGGGAGAAGATATAACATTAATGTTGGAAGAAAGTTCATTCGTTGGAGTTGGATCAGGTGTAGGTGACGTAAACAAATCCGAAGCTGTTCCTTTAGAACTTAAAGAAGAAAACAAACTCAGTGAAAAGTTACATTTAGGAAATGAGCTATCAGCCAGCAATAATAAGAAGTCTCTTATGTTAAAAGTTCAGGTAATCCATAATTAATTAATGATTATTAATTCACACCTTTGCTTCTAATATTAGTTTTTAAATATTATTTCAGTTTAAATATTGTTTGATCTTATCCTTCTTTCGATTAAGTATCTGACTGATAATAAATTGTGAATTGTAAATGGTGAAATTGTGCATTAGAATAATTGATTCAGAATAATTTCGTAGGTTTAATATATTTATTGTGGTTCAAAACTGCCACATTACAACATACAATTATTTATGTTTTTACAAGTTATGTATTTATTATCAAAAACAGAAATTGGGGGAAAAAATGGGCACTGCACTACACAATATGCTTTCGCTTTATTCACTTCTCTCTATTTTCCCTTTATCTATAGTTTCAGTTTTCTTTCTTATTCAATTGTTTTATCTTCAAAAAAAAATAGCTCTTCTACAGGGTGTACCAACCTTGCGACAAACTTTGGTATATGGGTTAATTTGAGAGATATCAAAAAATATTATTAACAAATATAGTAGATGTGTTGAAGGTTCATATTTTGAAATTATATCGAACTATACAAAGTGTTGCATAACTCCGTTATAAACCAAACATATGATTTTTCAAATGGGAACCCCTGTATATTTTATCGAATTCGGATTGGTTACATCTTTTTGAAGCTTTTGATATAAGGTTTTAACATGTTATACAGAGTCCTTCAAAAGATATGGACACGTTTATGTGAAAATCGTAGGTAAATCAATGATCTGTAGCTTGTTGTACGTTGAAGAAAAAAAATGCATTTTGACAAAAAGAGTTTTGTAATAGGATGCAATATCTCCGTATCCTATTAAATTTCAACTATATCCTTTCTTATATTCAGGGTGAACGAATACTTGAACCTGTCATTTTCTTTCTTTTTTCAAATGGAACACCCTGTATTTTATAGCAAAAATAGGATCTTCGATTGTGTAACTTTAATTTTTGTCAAGCATTCCCTATACCCAAAGTTTATAAAAACACAGTTATTTTGTAATATTTATTGTAAAATATAATTACTGACCTATTATGTGAAAGCAATAAACGTTTTAAGTAACAAAAAATCCTGATTAATGATAAATTTTAATGAATAATTCATTCTAAACAAAACTAGCTACCAAAAGTATAATCCCAACCGTAATATTAAACTGAAGGTTCAAAGTGTTCACCGTTATCATCAATGCAATGCTGTAAGAGGGGGCCCAACTGATTGGCCAGCTCGGTCACCCGATTTAACAAAAGTATATTTATTTTTTTCGGGTCTTGTAAGGAATAAGTTTCTAAAATCCCCCGGCTATTAGAGATGACATAAAAGAGATAATTAGTGCTGCATTTCGATCTCCTAACGTTGATATGCTGAGAAATGTTAGTCAATCATTTGAACTATTCTGCAGCATTGCATTGATGTTAACGGTGGACATTTTGAAACTTCAGCTCAATATTACGGTTATGATTCTACTTTTGGTAGCTAGTTTTGTTAAGAATAAATAATTCATTGAAATTTATTATTAATTAGGATTTTTTGTTACATACAACGTTTAATGCTTTCACATAATAGGTCAATAATAATAGTTTACAATAAATATTACCGGATAACTCTGTTTTTATAAACTTTGGGTATAGGGAATGTTTTACAAAAATTATAGTTACATAATCGAAGATTCTATTTTTGCCATAAAATACAGGGTGTTCCATTTGAAAGAAGAAAGAAAATGACGGGTTCGAGAATTCGTTCACCCTGAATATAAGAAAGAATATAATTGAAATTTAATAGGATACGGAGATATTGCATCATATTACAAAACTCTGTTAGGCAAAATGCATTTTTTTCTTAAACGTACAACAAGCTACAGAGCGTTGATTTACCTACGATTTTCTCATAAACATGTCCATATCTTTTGAAGGACTCTGTATAACGTGGCAAAGCCTTATATCAAAAGCTTCAAAAAAATGTAACCAATCCGAATTCGGTATAATATACAGGGGTCCCCATTTGAAAAATCATATGTTTGGTTTGTAACGGATTTATGCAGCACTCTGTATAGTTCGGTATAATTTCAAAATAACACATCTACTATTTTTGTTGATAACATTTTTTGATATCTCTCAAAATAACCCATAAACCGAAGTTTTGGTACACCCTGTATATATATATATATAAAACAATTTGATTTTCAGATTAATGATTTAGACTCTACATTCATACTCCCTGTAAACAGAGCAGATAAAAGGTATTTCCCCCTAAATTATCGCAGCTCTATTCATGATAACTGGGGTCTTATATCGGATATAATAGTGGATGAAGCAGTGACAATTATCACATTACGAAGTATTGTACAGGTAAGCATTTTTGTTAATTGTAAATTTTTCTTTATTGTTACTAATTGAATAATTTTTTTTTTTTTTAGATCCATAATCATTTCAATGAATCTATAGATGTATACTATATGACTTCTAAAGGAAATCAATTGGAGCTGGTGAACTCGGTTAAACCGAATGATAAATTAAATGTACCTTTAAAAGCTGTGTATACTCCGACGACCGAATTATTTTTCGCCGTATCTAATTATTCAGTTACAGTATCGCCTTTTACTTGGAAAGACTTGCAAACTAATCTCAAAGTAACTAAGATCCTTCAGAGTTACCCTAAAATGCAGGAGAGAAAAAATATACCGTTTGTTATAAAAGCAATCGGTGAAATGGAACAGGTCTATTACGAATATACCAACCGCCATACTATGGCAAGTACCTGTTATAATATACATTTACGACCGGCCGTCATTTTTAAAAATGCTTTGCCCTACAATGTCATTTGTTGTGTGGATGAATCACCTGATGAATTTTTAGTCGAACCGGGAGATACTCTACAATTACCGACGGTGGATCCTGGAAAAAATTGTTTAGTTTTTAGGGTAAGTACGCTGCAAATTAAAAAATAAATTTCACACATCAGTTTATTTTAGATTCCGGATTATTTGGAAAAGGAATGGTCGTGCAGGAAACCTTTAGCTGGAGAGCCTGAAGAATTTTCTGTTTGGACTTTTGAAAGTTTCGACAGCGTAAATGAAATGTCTTTGGATTTGGGAATGTATATTGTAAAAAAGAACGAATCTCTGGAATTAACATTGTACTGCCCATTCTGGATGCTTAACAAGACTGGGATGATGCTTGGATACAGGGTGAGTTTTTCAAATTAATCAACTTTTTAATTATACGTGAAAAAATGTAATTCAAATCAGGGATATAATCGGTAGTGACAAAGATTACAGAATAAAAATATAAGATGTTTCACTCTAGGGCGGTTTGATTCAAGTTGCTGTCCCAAACGGACGCCGCTCTCGTAAATTTTGTTTACGACTCGCTTTTGTTGTCAATAAGGAAACATGTAGATACCAGAGAAAAAAATCTAACGGCGTAAGGTCTGGCGATCTAGCGGGCCACTCAATAGTACTTCTTCGTCCAATCCATTGATTGGGGAAGATTTCATCTAAATAAGTTCTTACCATTAGAGCATAATGGGGTGTTGCCATGTCTTGCTGGAACCAAACATTTTCATTCGGTAAGTTAGGATCTGTTGCGTTGGGATATAAGTTTGCCAACGCAGGAATAACTTCATTTCTAAGCATATTTAAATATTTTCCAGCTGTCAAATTTCCATCTATAAATATAGGACCAATAATATGGTCGCTTATGATACCGGTCCAAACGTTCATCTTTTGAGGGTACTATGTGTTTCACTCATCCAATTAGGATTCTCTGCTGACCAATCTCTACAGTTCTGTCGGTTTACCTCTCCATTCAATGTGAATGTTGATTCGTCAGAAATAAGAATGGTACCAAGAGCTATCTCATTTCTGTTCAGCTTATTCATCAATCTTTCGCAGAAATCCATTCTACGATCTGGATCGTCTTCTGTTAACTCCTGCACAAAAGTTCATTTGTAGGGATGAAGTTTTTCTTTATGAAGACATCTTAGTACAGTTGTATGACTAACATTATTTTCACGGGCAATTTGACGTGTACTTGAAGTTGGATTCTCTTCGACACTTAACAAAATATCCACTTTCACATCATCTTCAACGAAGTGTAGTTTTCTTTTCAATGGTTTGACATGTCCAAGTTCTCAGAATTGTGCATAAATTTTAGACACAGTACTTTGTGAAATATCAGGCAATTCGGGATACCTGTGATTAAATAAGTTTGCCACTTCAACTTGACTTCTGCAGTTATCCCCGTACCCGATCATCATTAAAATCTCAATTCGGTGAGTCTCAGTTAAATATTTCATTGTTATGTCGACAAGGAAAGAGTGTTTGACAAAGATTTTACTTTTTCAGTATAAACTGTCAACACATCAACAACTGACAGAATAGAAAACAATCCACATTATTTACCGATTTTGTCTAATTATTGGCGTTTTCAGACAATTTTTAGGTATTTATGATAAAATTCATGGGTTTTGTTCAATATACAAATACGTCTAATAATTAGTTAGTTTAGATTTTTGATAAATCCATATTTAGCTAATTTAAAAAAGTACCAATATTTCAAGTGTACTGAATTATTAAGTTTAAAATTTCACCCTGTATAATTCATAATAATTGACCATACATTATTTAGTTTGTTGGAATCGGTTCATTAAGAGGATTTCAAAAATATGCAAATGTACAGGGTGTTTCATTAAAAAACACAACACCGACTATGGCATACTTGCGTGAATCACCCTGTACATTCAAATTTATGTTTACATAACGCACAACTCAATTCAAAAGTTGACGTGTCTCGGCATTTTTTATAATTTCCTAAAATAATGACATAAAGAATTTTATTCCATAAGTGGTTTCCACACTGTATAATATCCTTATTATAAAAATAAATCCGTAATTTTGTATAAGCAAATATTACAAAATATTTAGTGTTTAAGCTTTGCTATTAAAGAGAAAAATATTATAAACACCGTTCTAAAATAACAGCGCTCGACGGGCGACGTCCCGTATAATATGCCAAATTGAATGCAAGTAAGGAAGTAGCGACGTACTGTACCATCCAAGTCACCAGACAGTCACCAGCGGCATCGGTGCTTTACGCGATAAATTCGAACGAGTGAAACATCTTATATTTTTTTTGTGTAATCTTTGGTAGTGACAAGTGTCATTTTTCAGAAATCTAAAAAATGTGAAAGAGCATCCACTAGTAGTCCTAAGGTATCAGTAAAGAAAAATCTTATCTTTATGTACCTTATTTAGTCTTTGTGAGTTAAAATGTAGAGTGTAGATACCGTAAAATGGGGTGACTTTGACCGATTTTGTAATTTGCCCCTATACAAGACATGTTAAAAATTTTGGTATATTTTTGTCTATACACGTATACTATGGGTATATGGGTCCACTTTAAATAGAGCACATTAAAAAACATAAAGAAAATATCATGAGTGAAAAAAATTGAAAAAAGTGCTTTTGGTCAACTTCACCCCGTTTGGGGTGAGTTTGACCGTTTATAGGTGCAATTCTGTAAGCAAATGTTAAATTTTATCGCACAGTTAAAAATAAGACAATCTGCTAACCCATTTTTGCAAGTCTGTATGCATATTAAGCTTTAAAGTATTAACGGAAAACTCTTTATTGGATACCATACATGTTAAAATTTGAATCATAATCTTGACTATGTATAGATTAAAACATTTATAATAGCGTAAACTTTGTAAAATTTAACGGCGTACCGTTAATTTTTAACCACTTCTTATAGAATTGACCCTTATGTGTCTTACCTGTTAAACCTATTTTTTGTTCAATATGGGTGAAGTTGACCAAATAAAACACTGTCCACTTTATGTTAAGACTATATTTAAACAAAATATCGTTAATACCAAACAGAAAAAAGGTAAATATCATTATAATAATTTTAAAAATGCGATTTTTATCCAAAGTTATTCAAAATTAAAGGTTTTTGAAACAATGTCAAATAATAGTTGCCCTCTACGATAAACTTTGGGGTCCCCTGATATTTTTTTTTACATTACTAAGGGAAATAACATATTTGTCTTCCACATCTAGCCAAATAAACATGTCATTTTTAGAGCGCTTAACAAATTTAACTGAAGCTTCATCACTAATAATTGAAAAAATTTGCCCAACAAAATGCTTTGATGTTGTTTTTGTATTTTTTGGTCATTAACATATTCTTCTACGTTTTCTCCAAAAATAGTCTGATGTCTTTCGTCGATTCCTTCTTCTTCCTCGGAGTTTGTTCCATCGTTCACAACACAAATTTTCCGCTTAACACTCAGGATCCCACTGGTGGTAGGTTGTTTATGATTGTTTTCATAATCTATTTTCTCCGGGGTGTCCTCAAAAGTAACTGACCCAACGGTAGATTTCACCTCAAAATCGTTTAAAACTGCGTGAAATGCCAAAAAAAAACTATTTTTTGGCAATTTCAGCAGCTTTTTTAAAGCAAAGGTAACTAAAATGTTATTCTTATATAATATAATATGTGAAAAAAATTACTATAAGGAAAATTAGGCTTTCCTCAATTTTCCAGGAATTAAAGTTTAGCAACATTTTTTTAACACGATTTTTCCTTATTTCACTATATCTTGAATTTAACCCCCTTTAAATATTTTAACAATGTTTCTTAAATAAAAAAATATTTGCCAGTTATCCCAAACCTAAGTATTAGCAAAAACTAACAAAAATTTAAATTATGACTCAAGTGATCAAAGTTGTTTTTTTTTTCTATGTTTTTTGTCAAATTAACCCCATTTTACGGTAGTTATTTTTTCTAGCTGTTAGTTATCTGTTTTAATTGGTGAACATTCGGAGGATTATTTCATTAAAAGTAAAGTTTTTTTATTTTTAAATATTTCTCAAGAAATAAATTTGAAATCTATGCATGTTCATTGCTCTAATTATTTTCCAGAAATCTAAAAAATGTGAAAGAGCCGGGTCTACTGGTAGTCCAAAGGTATCACTTTGATAAAAACACTTTTTTACATAATTTGTTTTGGCTTATTTACTTTGAATATGGCTGAAACCCTGATTTTATTAAAATTTCACAATTATTAAGCATATTACTTTATCAGTTGCAATAAATCATTGAACCACTCAAAATATGGTGTTATTTCAGATAATCAACTTTTTTTAAGATTTTCTGTAGATTTTATTTAACATTTGTGCTAATATTTGAATATATTGACTATTAGTAACATTATTTTGTATACATGGTTTCCCACGGGTTCATAACAAAAGGAATAATAATAGTACTTCATATAAATGAGAAGCAATGATCTACTTCAATTTGTATCGTATTTTATACATACATCATATTGAAAAATAAGCTGGTTCATACAGGAGTAAAATGCTGAATATTGTATCAATATTTTAAAATATTTGCACATCAAAGCTGCTTTTAAGCTTATCATCAATAAAACAATATTGAAAAAACTTCCAGATCTTTTAAAATTGAACAGTTTTGGATTCCAGGATTATTAAGAATCATTCTTTTTGCTATTTTTAGGAAATTAACCCACACTCTTTTTTTTTTAAATTCTTGTTTGAATGTTGCGATATTGTTCCAGCTCTCTATATCAAGAATGATTAATTTTTTTTAAATTGTGTCCTTATCTCACACTTACGAATAAAATAACAAAAATAATAATAAGGAACATAGAGAAGATATTATTTAGATTGTGTTAAATGTTACAATCCATAATTATTTCTGCAAAGCATGCTGCTTGTTTTCATAAGAAGCTTCAACTGCTAACAGTTTAATGTTGGATCCTTTAGTTTGACAAAGATCCATTTAACCCGAGAAGAAAACAAAATTGAATATTTAAAATATCGTATTTCAGAATGACTACATAGTTTTTATAAAATGTTCAATTCTTCTCTACTTACATTATATGTTTGATTATTATAGGATTTTTGAAGTGCATGCTTTTTTAATGTTTTATATTTATTAAATGTTTGGCAAATATGTGTCTCCCAGCGTATAGTGCAGTGCATGTATCAACAAAATTTTTGCTTTTCACTGGCAGAAATTATATTACGGAAGAAATTTAGTTGTCAATAGTGTATATCAGAAAAACAAACAAGTGAATGAGATTTTTATTCAGAATTTATTTAGAGCATATACAACCCTTCTACCTTCTAATATAATAGACTTTAATTCAACGAGTGATTTTCCAAAAATTGATGTTAAACATTGCATTTACTTTTTGGATGTCAATTTATAAGAGACTGATATTTCTTTCTATTCATTCAAATTTCTACTACCTTATAAACTTTTTACTATTTATATACAGTATTTGTTTCATATTTCGAATTGTTGCATACAGAGTACAGACGAGAGCCTTAATGTACTATATCATCCAAGTGATTTCAAAGGACCCATTCTGTTTTCGTTCAATGCTAAAAATTTCTTCGGAAAGAAAAAAGCTTCTGTTAGAGTGGAAAATGGAGAGTGGTCGAATAAATTTTCAGTAGATGTTGCTGGATCATCTGGATTTGTAAATTGTAAATGGAATGAACAAATCTATCAGGTAAAAAAACCTAAAAAAAAATTTATTACTGCTTTACCATACTTTATTATAATTTTTGTAGATTGGTGTTCAAAATAGTTTAACACACAACGGCTTAACTAAGCAGATAACATTCACACCTTATTACGTTATTATAAACGAAGCTTCTTATGCAATTGAATGTCAAGAACATAACAGACCGGCAGATCCTTGGGTCACCGTCGAACCAAAATCGTGCAGCGCCTTGTGGCCGAAAAGTGAAGCTCAAGATAAATTGATGAGGCTGCGAGTCAAAGGAACAACAGAACCTTCAGCTGGTTTCTTCTATACAGAGAGTCATAATACACTGCTTCGATTAAATAATAAGGTAAATATAGTCTTAGTTTACCTCTTCCAATGTCCAACCTCTGAACTGTAGATTCTAGACCTCAAAATATGATGATTCTGCTCAACATGCCTCATGCAAATATTGCTAGTTTCCGAGATACGGGGTGTTGAAAGTTTAAATTTAAATTTTGATTTTCGCAATAATTTAATATTGCTAATAGAGGGCGCTAGTTACACTTGTTTGTGTTAATTGAATCAAAGTAAACTTTTTTTGGGCTAAGATAATACTAAAATATTAAAAAGCGTTAAATTCTACAAAAAAAAGTTACTCTTCTTTGATTCGTGTAACTCAATCGGTTATCGAGTTATTTGCTTTTAAAAAGTTCAATAAATTTTAATTTTTTCATAAAAAATTTCATTATTCCTTAAATATGACGTAACAATAACAAATTTGTAAACAAAAATAAAAAACTTCAAAGCAAATGCTCAAAATTTCCATTTACTTCAATACACTTTATGATCCGCTTTCGTAAAAATCTCCTAATATCAAATAATCCTATCTATCTATTACTTTTAATTACATCCGCGGCTTCTTCTATTTTCCGTCGCAGTTGTGGAATAGAAGTATTTTTTTCTTTGTAAATTAATGCCTTCATTTGCGACCAAATTGAAAAATCCAAAGGATTGAAATCAGGGCCTCTTGGTGGCCAAGCAAACTCACTTCCATGACCAATCCATCGATGCGGAAACTGTTCGTTTAAGAATTGACGAATTTGTTAAGAATAATGGTGGTGCTCCGTCGTGCAAAAACCACATATTTTGTCTTAAATCGAGAGGTATCCTCTAGTAATTCGTGTAAATGTTCTTGAAGAAAATCTAAATAAAGTGGTCCATTTAAATTGGTTGGCAGTTCAAAAGGACCTATTAAATACCCACATATTACACCACACCAAATGTTAACCTTAAACTCGAACTGAAAATGTGTTTCCCTCATGGCATGTGAATTTTCAGAATCCCACAAATGATTATTTTTATAATGAAATATTCCTCGTCTGGTATACTTTGGCAAGTTTATCTGAAACCGTGAAAGGAATGCAGTCGAAAACATTCGACATTGCCACGTTTAACTATGAAAAAGTTGAAGTACTGATTATGTAGTGATAATAATTATAAATGGGTCTTTTTATTATTAACAATATTAAAAATATGATTGAACGTTAATTTTATAATGTGCCTGTTTCCTTGGATTTATTCTATTTACATTATTTTTCAATTTATGAATATTTAAAGATGAACACTTTTCCAAATATGTTATGGGCTTCTTAAAGCTCTGGCAACGTTGTACGAAAACCATAATGACCACACCCTCCGATTACATAATTGGTGATTTTTGTCGACCAGCTGACTTCTTATTGGCAAGCGCGTGCGTATGTTCTTCCCTCTCACTTCCTCAATTGACTGATATTGATTTATCCAGTGGTGTTGGTATTGTCAGTTACCCTTGTAATTTCAGTTTTACTTAGTAAAATAGGTACCGTACGCCATTTGTACGTTTGACAGATATACGCCATGTTTTTCCTCGCCTCTTACCGATGCCGCGTAGCTCCAGATAAACTTGCCAAACTATAAATGTCGCCTCATCAGTAAAAAGAATTGTATCCAGAAAATCTGGGTTAACATTTTGTTTATCTTGCAAAAAATGGGCAAATTGTAGACGCTTAGGTGAATCTTGAGGTAATAAATTCTGAACAGGAGTGTAATGATATGGATGCAATTTTTCCATCTTCAGTATTCTAAAAATAGATGATTGGCCTATACCTGTTTGCAGACTTAATCACCTAAGCGGTTGTAAAGATTTCGGTACAGTTTGTAATTGGGTTGCCTTCGATTTGGGTATAATAATTGTGAATACCTTCGAGCCGCAGCTGGACAACTATAATTTGACTGAGCAAACACACAAATCATATCGCGCATCTCATTATTGGAACAATCGTTATGCCTCGGCCTTATTTGATAAATAACTATTACACTTGTTAATTACTAAATTGTTAATAAATGGTATACTAATGTATTACTTATTCTTATTATTATTATTATCCAATTTTTGCTTCTACACAAACTGTCTAAAAGTGACATATAACAAATTTGTTATTGTTACATATTTAAGGAATAATAAAATTGTTTATGAAAAAATTAAAATTTATTGAACTTTTTAGAAGCAAATAACTCGATAATCGATTGAGTTACACGAAGAATCAAAGATGAGTAACTTTTTTTTTGTAGAATTTAACCATTTTTTATATTTTTTTATTATTTTAGTTTAGCCCAAAAAAAGTTTACTTTGATTTAATTAACACAAACGAGTGTAACTAGCGCTCTCCTCTATTAGCAATGTTGAATTAGAGTGCAAATTATGATTCCTCATGCCAAAAAACGTAAAATTGCCAATTTCCAAAGAGAAATTGTGAAAACATGAAAAATTATTGCGAAAATCAAAATTTAAATTTAAACTTTGAACACCCCGTATCTCGGAAACTAGCAATATTTGCATATGGCATGTTGAGCAGAATCATCATATTTTGAGGTCTAGAATCTACAGTTCTGAAATTGGACATTCTTAATGAATCACACTGTATATTGAAAATAGAATGAGAATTGGTTCAAATGAGTTTCAACATAAATTTTTTGTAGTATGGTGGAGTGAACGTTGATATTCAATTAACCGAAGGAGCAGTGTACATCAATTTAGCAGCTTATGAAGTTGGCGGTGCACCTGCTTTATTAGTGAATCATTCATCATATCCAATAAGTTACTGGGAAAAGGAATCTGTTCAAAAAAAGTTAGTACATTAAATTTTAAATATATTTTAATGTTAGCTCTATTATTATTATTATTATTATTCCTGTTTCTTAGAATTTTGCCTCCATTCAATTGCGTTCTTTATACTTGGGAAAATCCTTCAGGACCGAGAGCGATTGTCTGGGATAGAGGCAACAATAAAGAAATAATCGAAGAATTACAAAAGGATATGTTTGGTCAATTTTCGCCAGAAGAAGAGCTATTAATAAGCTGGACCTCCTTTTTGGATGGTATGCAAAGAGTTCTTCTTTTCACAGAAGACCCTCAATTGGCGGAAGGAGCGCAGGCTAGTAATCTGTTTGAAGTTATACAACAAGACATAACGATTTCAATTCATGGAATTGGATTGTCATTGGTTAACAATGCCACTCGATTGGAACTCATGTATCTTGGAATAGCCAGTTCGGGTAAATAATATTTTATCGCAACTTCAATTTTTATTTAATTGAACCACTATTTTTTTCTGTTAACAGGTGTGATATGGGAATCGTGCAAAATGCATAGTAATCGATTTAAATTTCTCGACGCAAAGCTCTCTATACAATTAGAAAATGCTTATCAACAATGTTTAATGGAATCGGAAGTAAATCCGAACGCCAATTGGCACGTTCATATTGACGGAAAAACGGAAGTCGATTTTAAATCTAGTGAGATGTACAAACCTCACAAAAGAAGAATCCGTCGCACGTACCTCACCGGTCTTTGGTTTAACATGCAGACAAGTCCCAGTCAAATGCAAATACATGCCAAGATCAATCGATTACAAATCGACAATCAACTATATGATTGCATATTCCCAGTGATTTTAGCACCAGTGCCTCCACCTAAAAGTGTTACTGCAAACGACGGTGAGTTTTAACAAGTAATGTAATATGCTGAACGCGTGTTTTTTTTCAAAAGGAGCCGTCCCTTCGCCGGCACCACCTCAATCTCCTGGGCTTATTGTGGATACTCCTAGTGCTCTGACTCAGCCAATCCGTTCCCTGTATTAGCTCATACAGGTTCTTTGCTGGTTGGTTGTAGAAGTCTTCTGGAGTCATTCGGGTTCTGCCATACAGTTTCTGCCTTATGTGGTCCAGCGACTCACAGTTGCATAGTACCGTAAGTGCGTCTGTCGACCATGAAGGTCACCTCAGCTTTCTTGATCACGTGCTGAAGGTGTCGGTTCCAAGTTATGCCTGGGTCTAGGATATCCCCAAGATATTTTACTTCATCCGACAATGGTATTGGTTCACCTTGAAAGGTCAAAGGGCCAAGTCCTTTCCTTTTCCTTCTTCTGGTGTACGCAATTATCTGTGTTTTCGAAGGACCAACGCGTAGCCCTTCTTTTACAGTCCAGCCTCTTACTACATTTAAAGCCATCTGGAGTCTGTCTCTGGTTGTACTGTTGTATTTACCTTGGGATAGAATTACCAGGTCGTCTGCATATCCTATGGTGTTGAATCCTTCTCTGTGTAGGGTTCTGATGAGCCCGTCCATGACCAGTTTCCACAGCAGCGGGGATAGTACTCCTCCCTGCGGACAACCCCTGGTTGCACGTACGGCCATTGTCTCCCCCATCAGAGTTGTTTCTATGAGCCTACTTCTGAGCATGCAGTCTATCCACCTGCAGCTCGTGGCATCGATCCCAGAATTCCTCGTCGCCTTAGCTATAGATTCATAGGAGGTGTCTGTTGTGTTCTTAATGTTTACCATCGCTCGGTCTAAACTAGTTCTGCATTATATGCTTCCCAGTTCGTTTTTCGCGGGTTACGGTAGTATTCTATTTTCGGTTCGGTTCCCGAAATTTGAAAGTATATGTGTCTGTGGTCAGAAAAGCTTTCTTCCTCGGACACATGCCAATTACTCACGAAGTTACTTATGTAATGAGTGCCAATCGTGATATCAATAGCCTCATTTCTGTTTGAGTTAACGAAAGTTGGTTTATTTCCTTCATTTAATACGTTCAGATTTTTTTTTTTTTCGCCGTTACTCCCGCCTTGGAATCACTACCCTAGCATACTTCAAGACGGGTGGCGGTCCCTCACACACTCTCCTTCATCTTCCTCCTTCTATCACTCCTACCTCTCTCATGCCATAGCGAGTCCTTCTCTTTCCCTTATGATGCTCTCTACTACGCCACTTATCTCCATCCATTCCTCCTCGCCCCTCAACATAATCTCCACCATATTTTCCCAATACACCGCCTCTCCCATTTTATTCTCTAACTTCTTCAAAACTTCCTCATTCTGTTCTGGCTCTAGCCATCAAGTCCAATGGACAGCACTGCTGCTGCCAATCCACCCACTGTCCTGTACGCCTGCACCAGAAGTATTCCTCTCTGCACCCGCAGGAGTGGTCTAACCCTCGCATTCACCCCTGCTTTTTCACCCCACACTTCCGCGCCATACAGCATACTCTGCTCTAACGTCCTACCAATTATCCTCGTTTTCCATTCTCCCGATCCTTTCACATTACCCATCAATCTTCCCAGCTACGCTTCCCTTACTTTTGTCTTCGGTGCAGCCTTCAACATATGGGTTTTGAAGGATAATTGGCTATCCAACCACACACCCAGATATTTCACCGCCCCTTCACCAGTAGCCTCACAGTCTTATCCTCAGCCACCTCCAGTCCACACCGCTCTATCATCTCCACAATCTTCCTACACATCATCTCCGCCTTTCTTTCTATCTCCACCTCTTCCTTTGCCGTACATACCAGACAGACATCGTCCGCATACACTGTAATCTCACATACTATCCCACAAACTTCATCAAACACACACTTCCAGCGTCGGTCCCAGAACCGAGCCCTGGGGCACTCCATTCTCCGTCCCATACCTTCTCCCCCTAGTGTCCACTCGCGCGCCCCGTCAGGTAGTCCTCTACTAGATTAACTAGCCCCTCCCCTACTCCGAGCTTTGTCAACGCGCTCAACACCGCTCGTTCACTGACACTGTTGAACGCGTTCCCAACGTCGAAGAACACAAGCAGGGCCAATTTCTTATTCCTACCGTTACCCTGCCTAGCCCTTTGCACCAAGTCCACCACCCTGCCCAGCGCTGAGATGCATGACTTCCCTTCTACAAACCCATGTTGGTTTTCCCTAAAATCCCCATTCCTATCAACTTCCTCAATTCTAACCTTTATTATCCCCTCCATCAATTTACCCAATCCACACAGCAGGCTGATGGGCCTGTAGTCCCCCGTCCGTTTCCCATTCCTACCCGTCTTCTTTACAAGGATCACCCTGGCCACCTTCCACTTTTCAGGAAACTCTTCCTTCCTCAGTATCCTGTTAAACAGTTCCAAAAAGTATTCCCCATTGTCATCCAACAGCCTCTTCACCATATCACCTCTCATGCCATCTATCCCTGGGGCTTTCCTTACCTTAAAAATTTTCCCCCCTCCTCTATTTCCCACTTCTCTACCGACCTTATCCCTCTCATTTTCCCTATCTCTCTAGTATTCTGGGCTTCCCGAATTCTGCCCTCCCCACCTCCTTCTACCCCAGTAAACAATTTCTCTTTAATCTCTTTCTCCCAATCTTCCTCTAGCACCACGTTCCTGTTTCCACCCATTCTTTTCACCGCTATCTCATACGCCTTCCCCCATGGGTTGTTTTCCAACCCCCCCAGTAACTCTTCCCACTTTCTTCTTTTTCTCTCTCCACCCTGCGCTCCAGTTCCTTCTTCTTCTTCTTATATCCCCCTCTTCCCTCCATCCCTACTTTCCCCCTCAACATTCGTCTTCGTTCCTTCTTACACTCCCTCCACAGACTCTATTTCCTACGTTCAGATTGAACGCGTGTTTTGTCAACTGATCGATGTACAAACAATTTAAATTTTTTTGTTAATTTTCAGGTATAAAGCCATTCATAGAAGTCAGTATCGTCCAATTATTAATGAAAAATAGCCAAATTCGACAATTTAAGTATTTCAAAGTATTAGTACAAGAATTCCATATTAAATTGGATATGGGATTTGTAAATAGTATCTTGGAAATGTTGCAAGAAGGTGAAGCTTCCGCAGAAATAGAGGTAAAACAAAATTGTTTCAGTTTATCAACTTTTTTTTCATTCACACAGACAAAGTATTCGTTTTAATTGATTTTCCTGTAATTTTTTTTAGAAACAACAATTTCTCATAGACAAACAACAAGTTGACGAAACACTATATGCACTTGCTTCTACGCAAGCCATACAAGAACAAAAAAGCTTTTATGATTTATTACACTTTTCTCCGTTCAAAATCCACATAAGTTTCTCTTTAGCGGCAGGAACTAATTCTGCTTCCCAGACTATTTCAACGCCACCTATTGTTAATGCTTTGCTTCAAGGAATAGGCGTTACACTTACAGATTTAAACGATATTGTGTTCAAGTAAGTAATTTGGTTAATAATAATTTTCACCTGACTTTGGAAGCCGGGTTGGCTCATTGGTGACTAGTGGCCGCGTGCTGGATAAATGCAGATTTCTACCTTATCCCGTTGTGATAGGTCTAGATCTAGATACTGTTCTTCGATAGGTCCATCATTCAGAAATATTCTAAGGGTCGAACTGTTTTTACAAAGATGTACTTATATGGTTGAAATAATACCCTTCTTGGTGTGCGTCATCGATTGTGACGTATATCCGGGTTTTTGGCATGTCGTTTATTTTATTTGCTATTTTGACATATAGCTAACCTTAATTTTGATAAATAAAATCATCAGGATCGTATTCAGTCAAATTCGAAAAGGCTATTTAATTAATAATAACCGGCTTCTTTTTCTAACTGAAAACAGTGATGGGTATTAACTGGTTATTAACCATCCATTTTTAACCAAAAAAAAATTGTTTATTAGATATTTGTGTTCTGTCCAATATTATGAGATGTAAATAAAGGCTCCAGAATTCAGAAATCATCGACAGTCACGGACGGCAGGAGTCTGCGCAATGCTAGAAAATGCTTTGCCGCCTAAATTGTTAACCGTGGTTAATTTCAAACAATTTTTAACTTAGCGTTAATTAACTGTAAAAACTGGTTAATAACATAGGTGGTTATTAACATTACCCATCACTGACTGAAAATACTTGAGAACTTTCAAAATGCTGATGTTTTTCTGTGTATCCATGCATATTTTTGTATTATTCATCTAAATAAAACAAGAAGATTCATATTCACTTTCCATAAATAATAATTGATCGTAAACAACAAAGTACAGATCTGCCGAGAACTGTCGGTGTGACAGTAGAAAAAGACGTAAGGCACATTGCCATTACGAAAGTAACGCCTTCATAGTATTTTGAGTTCTCGATTGATAGGTTGAGTTTGAGCGTAATCTAAACATCAACCAATCAAATTTTTGTAAGTCAGAGATTAGGGTTAACGTTTGTAATACATTTAAACGGTTCATTATTGTGATATTTTGATTAGGTTTATTCACAGACCTGCCTTTTTTCCATTTCTTCCTACGTAATGTGTTAGAAGGACATTAACAATCGATGACGCACACCAAGAAGGGTATTATTTTAACCATACCAAAGATTACAGAATAAAAATATAAGATGTTCCACTCGTTCGAATTTATCGCGTAAAGCACCGATGCCGCTGGTGACTTGGATGGTGATGGTGCAGTACGTCGCTACATCCTTACTTGCATTTAATTTGGCATATTATACGGGACGTCGCCCGTCGAGCGCCGTTATTTTAGAACGGTGTTTATAATTGGTTGTTCGTGTTTTATATTTATGTTGTATTGTTTTTTTTTCAATTTATTAATTAATTGTTGAAATTAGCAAAAAGTCATATTAATATTCTTCTATTTAATAGCAAAGCTTGAACACTAAATATTTTGTAATATTTGCTTATACAAAATTACTGATTTATTTTTATAATAAGGATATTATATAAACAAGTACATTAAGCAAGAAAACACAAAAATTCAATTCTATAGCTAACCAAAAGGGGAATTGGTCAGTTCCTTTTGAACGAGTTTACTAAATTTTCTCTTCATCATCAATGTAATCAATTTCCTTTCAAATATTATGCCAGTCTCTATACCAGAGTACGTATATATTTTACTCTCAAATGTAAATTGAAAGATTTGAAAAACAATAGATTAAATTTAACAGATAACACAAACTCCAAACAACATTTTTTAAAATATTTTAATAAAGGTATCCTGCAGCTGCTTCTCTTTTTACTGTTTTAACCTTTTCAATCCAAAAAGATCAAAATTTAAGATTTAGTGGCCCTATTATTCTGGAGGCTAATGAGTATATTTAAATGAATTTGTAATAAATATTTGCTAGATTATCAATAAGTATCACAAAATTACTAAAATGCTGGATAAAAACTGTGAATTGGTTCATTTTAAAAATTCAAGTTTATTTTTTAATTACCTTTTCAAATTCATATCCCGAACATTTTTCGAAATAATTAACATTTAAAAATAAACCTTTGTGATAAAGAATCCTATTAATTTAAATATATATTTCTCTAATTACCCCTGTATAGCTTAAAATAAATTAAGCTTTTAGAACTTCTCTGGTATCTACCGGTCTCGTTATTGACAACAAAAGCGAGTCGTAAACATAATTTATGAGAGCGGCGTCCGTTTGGGACAGCAACTTGAATCAAACCGCCCTGGAGTGAATCATCTTATATTTTTATTCTGTAATCTTTGCTTATACTCGTAAATATAGCTTTAAAAAGAAAAACTAAGTATGGTAATTTCATGTAAAAAGTTCATTTTAATATTTATTATGACAAAAAGATTTTAAAACTAATAGACCATTCTTGTTGAAGATAGTTGAATTTATTTTTATCTATGTATTTGAAAAGAAATTGTTTTTAGAGATTTTTTGATGTTTTATGTCATGAAAAGATTTTTGATGTTTACTCGTATGTCATAATTAATTAGTAAAAAAAAATTAAAATTATATTGAACGTTTTATTTTGGATTATCAAGTATTTGTGCTGTTTCACATCCATATATTGTCCTTCATTGACGTATTCAGTCACCGGGTAGGTGAATTTTTCGAGTAACTAACAATTTTTTTAGATTGGCCTTCTTCCAAAGAAACTTTACCTTCCTTACCCAGAAACAATTGATAAGTGAAGCTACTAATCATTATGTAGGGCAAGCTATAAAACAATTTTATGTGCTAGTGTTAGGTCTAGATGTGTTAGGAAATCCATACGGTCTCGTTTTAGGTATAACAAAAGGCGTTGAAGACCTTTTCTATGAACCATTTCAGGTAAGTGGGCATATTACTATTGTGTACTTACGATTAAATGTAAAAATTAATTATTGTAACATGCTGTTCAGCTGTTACGTTTTTCGTCTGAAAAACTATTTCATTTAGTGAATTTTTTGGCTCATTAGTCACTTATTCCTCCCAAATTTCTAAACATGCCGTTTCCTTGTCGCATTATCCACTCCGAAATAAAACATTAATTTTTATCAAATTCCCTTTCGATTTTTGTCTGTCGATGTTCGAAATTTCAATTTTCGAATGGACTCTTTCTTTCCTCTAACTGCCATATTGAAGGCAACGGTTATTTTTCTTTTCTTTTTAATTTTTGGTGAACAATTTTCTATTGTCTGGTTGCTCTGCAGCCAACAAGTTCCATTCTCAAGGCAAGTTTAAAGGCAATTTTCAGTATCCTCAGCCCTCTAAGATAAGTTCCTTCGTCTTATCTATAGCGTGTGTAAGATTTGGATTTGGTGTGCTAATTACAATTAGTATTCTCTTCGTTCAATTTTTGATATATTCAATTTATGTTGAGTATCAAATAATCCAATAAATAATTATTATTTCATTCTTTGTATTGATTATTCAATAATCATTGAATTGGATAAACGTGTTCGGGAATAAGTAGATTTTTTTTTAGTTACTCAACTATAATTTCTTACAAGGTGTTTCCAGCTTTCCACCTTTTGCTTCTTGTTTTAATTGCTTCGTTTCGATTAAAAAGCTGGTGGCGTCCAATTTAATATTAATTGTACATCCCATCTCAGTGATGGTGTATAAAATAGTTTAATTGATGCCGAATTCCACTCCCTGAGGTGGAGTGCTCTAGCCTGGGGCAGTTTTAGGTTACATTATGTAAGCTGCAAGACTTACATAAAACATTCGTTTTTTGATACACAACGTAAATTTCCACTTTTTTTTTAGGGAGCAATTCAAGGACCAGGCGAATTCGTCGAAGGTTTAGCATTGGGTGTTAAAAGTTTATTCGGTCACACCGTTGGAGGCGCTGCAGGTGCTGTATCGAAAATTACTGGAGCTATGGGTAAAGGCATTGCAGCATTAACATTCGATGATGATTTCCAAAGAAAACGTAGAGAAAAAATGAATAGAAAGCCGCAAAATGTTCAAGAAGGTTTGGCACGGAGCGGAAAAGGCTTGGTTATGGTAAGAGCTTATATTACTGTAAACACTAGAGCATAATATCGAAAAGAACTCAAGGGCAGGGAAAAGTAGGATTTTCGAGAAAACTGAAGAATAAATAACATTTTACTAAGCAAATGGACCTTAGGACCGTAGGTTTTAGCAGCAGCAGGACCTTAATCCTTAATATGTATGTATTTTGGGGTGACATTCACTGAGACCTAAAAGATCTATTGTGCCCCCTTACTTCTACTCAGTTTCTGAGGAGAGTCTCAGAAACTAGTAGTTCCTTTAGTCCTATTTCCCGGAGGAATATCAGGATGTCTGCAGGCTTCAACTTCGGCAAATGTTCCTCTTCTATCCAGTAATCTCCTAGGTGCTGTGCTCTAGGATTCTGGAGTGCTGTGCAGTTGGAAAGTATGTGGATGGAGGTTTCTTCTTCCATGCCACAAAATCTGCATTCTTCTTCCTCCACTATTTTGAGCTTTTTCAGGTGCCCATTCAGGCGACAATGTCCCGTTAGGATCCCTGTCAAAACTCTTAGCGCAGTTTTACTTTGACTTATGCATTCTTTTGATCTCAATAGGTTGTAGCCACCCAGAAGAGTCTTCGATTGTATAAGTCTTACTAGATCTTTCCAATGGTCAGATCTTCTCTTTTTCTCAGCTTTACTTATTTCATCCAATATTACATTGGGGCTGATTCCGCAAAAGGGTTCGGGCCCCCAGAAAGGTATTTCAGTCCCCCTCTTTGCTAGTTCATCTGCCATTTCATTTCCTTCTATTCCAGTGTGTCCTGGAATCCATAGTAAGGTGATTATGTTGTTCACGCCTAGTTCATTGAGTTTGCCTAGGCATTCCCACACCATTTTGGAACTGATTGCACAAGAGCCTTAATGGCTGCTTGACTATCCGACATTATGATAATCCTTAGTGTAATATAAGTTTGTTTACAGGGTGTTTTCTCTGGTGTAACCGGGGTATTCACAAAACCCGTCGAAGGAGCCAAAGAAGAGGGCGTTGAAGGTTTCTTTAAAGGCCTAGGAAAAGGAGCAGTTGGCCTAGTTACCCGTCCAGTTGCCGGTGTAGTCGATTTTGCAAGTGATTCTTTAGACGTAGTTAAAAGAGCTGCCGAAGGTAACAAAACTGTATACGTTATTATTTGTCAATGTTCGTCCAAAAAAGATCAGAAAGAATAATGCTTTATTTCCACTCCTTTTTGTACAACCCGAAACAGGATTATTGCCTTCTTAGGGCCAGTTTCATAATGCTTTTAAAGGAACCTTTAAGCGTAAAAGTTCGTTTGTAGTGTAGTGATCTGTTTCATGACCAAAAATTCACTATTAAAGCTTCCTTTAAGTTAAATGTCCAATTTTTACCATTTTAAAAAGCTTGAAAGGACTTTTAACAGACAGATGTCAACTCAGATTTGAAGTGTATTTTTTATAGTTTGGTTATTTCTAGTTCTAAACACGTTAAAGTATTAAAAATGTTCAAGTCTCCGCAGGTCGAATAATTAAGAGAGTATGTCAAGCAAGTTTCCCAAAAGTAATTGGCGCGATTGATTGCATCTTAATAAAAATCCAATCTCCTGGAGGTGAGGATGCAGAAATTTTTCGTAGCCGGAAGCAAAAACAGTACTGATCTGTTATTCCGTCGCATGCTACGAACGATCCCTCTAGAGGTTTCTCCTGTCCTATCTCGGTCGCTTGCCTCTTGCATCGTTCGCCTGCAGCTGCAGCATGTCTCTGCAGCGACTATCGAACGACTACCTTCATAGTTATTAGGCATTTAATAAAATTATGATGACATGTAAAATTTGAAATAATTTATTTAAAGAAATATTTACTAATTAGTTAGAGCTATAAATTAATATAATCAATGGGAACTCAAATCCTTTTCCGCTTCCATAATTTCTAAATCTAATAATCTCATCTTTTTTTGTGTTCTTCTTCTTCATCACACATTGATGTTTATTACTTACCGTTATAAATGTAAACAATGAAAATACGGAAAGTTATGTAGTCAATTCAAACCACCAAATAACCAAAAAGTAAACACAAATTCTGTCAAAAATCCGTCTAATTAAGGAGGAACCTGCAGCCAACACAGTATATTCAAGCCTAAATGGGGATTTTATCATGAGGACGCGTCCATATTATTATGAAACTGACCCTAGTTTTAAGGGAACCTTTAAGTTAAAGGACCCTTTAGTTAAATGCCCATTTAAGCAATGATTTGGAAACTGGCCGTTATTATATCAAATATTTTGTTATAATTAAAAGATGTTCTAGTTAAAATTTTAATATACAGTTCTACAGGCCTTAGAGGCCTATGACCTATCAATTACATAGGTATACCAATTGTATACACTTTTAAATTAGGTTTCTTCATCTTCCTCTATTTTTCTTACTAGGGCTTTCCACCTTATCCTATCTTCCACAACTCTTCTCCAATCTTTCTATCCCCTTTTCCTTTATGTCCGCTGCTACCGTCTCCACCCATTTCTTCCTCGGTCTGCCTCTTCGTTTTTTACCTCCTTCTCCTTCAAGGATCGCTTTACTAGTGTGTCTACCTTTAGGCATTCTACCTATATGTCCCAACCACCTGGCTCTTTGTGCCTTTATATAATGAATTATATCAGGGTATCCATACGATTCCTTTATTTCTTTATTAGTTAGCCTCCTCCATGTCCCATCTTCCAATCTTTTACCTCCTAGTATCTTCCTCAGTACTTTTCTTTCCCATATTTCATCTTTGTTTCATTTTTTTGGTTAGAATCCACGATGATCGTTCTATATACTCTTATTTTAGCTTTTTTTGAGATTTGTTTTGACTTCAATAGGATATTTAGTGCCCCAAGTGATCTACTTCCTTTGGATAATCTTTTTTTCTATTTCAAGAGTTTCATCACTTTTGTTAGTGATTAGTACTCCTAAATAGTCAAATTTATCCACTTTTTAAAAGGTATATATTCTGTGTCTTTTCCTGAACAAAGTTTCTCTGGTTAACTCATTTGGATCTTGCCTCAGCCCGAATGCTCTAGCTGTACCCTCCAATTTTCCGAAGAGCAGTTCCAACTCTTTTTTTGATCTTGCAATCAGCGTGACCAGCGTTAATAATAATGAATAATATGTTACAGGGAACGAAGATACTTTACGACTGCGCGCACCAAGATTTTTACACTCCGATGGATTAGTGAGGCCCTACAATCTACACGAAGCTTTGGGAAACAGATACTTGAATCACATTTCTAAAGGAAAATATGCCAAAACAGATACGTATGTGGTACATTATATCATTATCCAGAACAAAGAAGTACTCATATTAACGGATCGAAGAGTGGCTTATATTGTGCATAACGACATATTTGGAGGATGGCAGGTAGGTTTAAAGTTGCAACATATTTAAATAGGGGTTGATGAAATAGTTGATGATTATTTATTATCCCTCAGTCGTCGAGCTGCTAAAATAAAATATCCCATGCATATTTTCAGATTGAATGGTCTTACACTTGGGAAGAGGTAACTATGCCGGCTAAGGTTACTCACAAAGGTGTCCTAATCTCCACTTCGGAAAAGAAGAAGAAGTTATTCAGTTCCAACTCTAACAGCAAAATGGTTCTGGTATCAAGTCCAGAAATCAGAGAAGATATATGTGAAAAAATCGAATCTTTGAGAGCAGTTTAAATTTTATGCTTCAAGTATTATGTTTTTCTTTGTATTTCTTCTTGTTTTTATCATTTAAATTGGTTTTTTTTATAAAAAAAAACTAACTAATACTATCTTTGCTTACAAGTAAAAAAAAATATTAACATTTTAAAATTTCTTGTTTACTTTTGGAGACTATAATTTGAAAAGCCTTAAACACAAATAGAAAGTAATGAATTTATCGACATTGATCTGAAATTATATTCTATATTTTAAGCAATTGAAAAAATTTTAAAAGTTTGTCAATATATTTTTTATTACGTTTAGTTTTCGAAATATGAAGAATTTATATTTAATAGAGTATATAAACTCTCGAAACCTTCCATATTACACATTTCTTAAATATTCCAATTGTTATTAAAATTTGCATTGTGAAACAAAGAAACTATTTTTCAATTTCTATGCACCTTTGTAAGTACACTTATGTTATTGTTTTCTGACAAAGTTTTATATTGTTTTTTTTTTAATAAATATTTAAGATGCTAATAGTAGTGTTATTATTTATTGGGAAGTCCGTGGTCTATTACAACGACTAGAATTTAAGTAGTCACTTTGTAACTTTTTTTGCCTGCTGCACTGCTGCCGAGAACCGCTTAGCACATTTCATACATTAGGTTTGTTCGTAGAACAGTTAGAAACCGTCAGAGGCATGCGCATTAGAAAAAAAGCGTTCGTAGCAACAATTTGACAGATGGTGATTTAAAAATCCCCTGTTCGTAGAAAGAAATTTGCGGTTTCGGATCAGTTGCCAACTATCAAAATAATTTGCTGACCGGTATCAAATTTTTAGTTGGAGCATGCGTATTGTGATGCTGTAGAAAGTATATTTTCAATATTTTTCTGTTATTGTGAAAAAAACTTACGGTACTAAATGGGGACTTAGACTTAGCATGGTACACTGGCTGACAAAATGGTTGTCATTTCCAGAATCACATACGCATCTCTGGTCTGGTGGCCAAAGATCAGACAATCCTCTGCTATGCTAAAACTAAGCAAGGTCCAAAGACTTGCATGCATTGGCATTACAGGGGCAATGAGGACTACTCCTACAGCGACGTTGGAGATAATGCTAGACCTTCCTCCGCTACATTGTGTCATAATGTGCGAAGCAAGGGCAGCACTAACCCGACTGGAAAAGGCATCAGACCATGACGTGGCACATGGGAGAGGACACACAGAGATAAGGCATGTGGATGATGACATTTTCAAAATGCCAACAGACCACATGACCACCAATTATATCTTTCGCAAGAACTTCGAGATTGTCATCAAAGCTTGAGGAAGAGAACGCACCACCACTTAGTAGAGCGAATGAACTGATCTGGTATACAGACGGATCAAAAAATGAACTCGGTACCGGAGCGGGCATATACAGCAAGACGAGCAAATATGAAGGGATCGTCTCGCTTGGCAAATACGCTTCTGTATTTCAAGCAGAGGTCTATGCAATACTTGCATGTGCAAGTGCTAATAATATAAGAGCCTACAAGAACAGGCAGATCAGGATCTACAGTGACAGTCAAGCCGCCCTTAAAGCACTTCAGAGCTATAGGGTGACATCTCGGCTAGTATGAGAATGCGGCGAAGAACTTAGAAGACTGGCGGCTCGGAACAGTGTAACACTGGAGTGGGTCCCAGGTCATAAAGGAATCGCAGGCAATGAAAAAGCTGACGAACCAGCAAGAGTAGGATCGTCAACTCTGATGAACGGACCCGAACCTGATGTGGGCATCCCCAGATGCTTAACGAGGTCATGGTTAAAAGGGTGGGTGAAAGAACAACACAATAAACACTGGAAGAATATGACCAGGCAAATACATGGTAAGAAATTCATAAAAGAACCATCAGAAAAAGTAGCGAAAGAACTGCTCTCAATGAACAGGAACAAACTACGCACCATTACGGGGCTACTTACGGGACACTTTCCCACAAAGGAGCACCTAAACAAAATAGGGCTGTACAACGGAGACCTTACATGTAGAAGATGCAAAAAGGATACCGAAACAGCTCTGCATATACTATGCAACTGTGAGTCGCTGGACCACAGAAGGCAGAAACTGTATGGTAGAACCCAAATGACTCCAGAAGACTTCTACAATCAACCAGCTAAGAACCTGTATGAGCTAATACAGGGAACGGATTGGCTGAATAGGTTGTAGTCAAAACACTAGGAGTATCCACAATAAGCCCAGGAGGCTGAGGTGGTACCGGCGAAGGGACGGCTCCTTAAAAAAAACCAGTCAGTTCCTTCTGAAATAAAACTCGAGTAAAATCATTTGTATGTTGTAATACCAGACATTTAAAAAAAAGTCTCTGGCTTTTTATGAGGATGGCCAAAGAATGACACACACATTAGAAAATTATTCACTTATTCTTAATTTTTTTTTTTCATAATTCAAGCTCTTCTTCAAGTGATGAACAACTTTTAGGTCATTTTCATTTTCCACCCGTTCGTACAACAAAAATTGCCAATCTATTTACAACGTGTTTTTTATTAAAAAACTTCATAATCATTAGCAAGTCCACTTCTGGAAGATTTAATGAGTCTGTTTTGTTTTTAAATTAGTTCCACACATTCTTTTTTTAATTTTTTGGGAAATTAAACCACAATATTTTTAAATTCTTTACTTCAACGTTTCGGTAGCGTTCCAGCTACCGTTTTCAAGAAAAAATAAGTAGAAATTAAGTAATTTTTTATCCCTAACTGAAATATCATTTTTCATGGTAGAAATCTTCTCATCCATATTAGCAGAAATGTCGTCCTTCATAGTAGAAATATCATTTTTCATGGTAGAAATCTTCTCATCCATATTAGCAGATATTGACGAGATTATGGTGGAGGACTCGTCATTGAATAAGAATGTTTCTGGATCCAAGTCTTCACTTTCCAGTGCTATTTTCAGTCTTTCAACCAATTCACTTTTCTTTCCGGACGTTTCCAACTCGCGATTTTCTAATTCTGCTTTTAGTTCCGTCACTTTCAGGTATTGAAAATTTTCTTTTTGATACGGTAACTAAAATTGACTTCGATAAAATAATATCAAATGTAAATATAATATATACTACAACATATGAAAAACAAAAACAAATTCAAATCCGAAAGTTTAAAATATTATTTGAACAAAAAATCCAAAAAGAACTGAATAATTATCAACAAAACAATGTACCAAATACAATCATTAATTTATCAAACAAAACTTTAAATTCTTCAGACGTATTAGTTCTTTCAAAAGGTTTAAATTTTGCTTTGACTCCAAAAGCAATCCCGAAATTAGACATAATAAGTTCAATAGAACAAGTAAGTAACGAATTACCTGAACACGAAAGGGAAGAATATAGGGTACGATGTAAAGTCATATTAGAAAAATCTATTCATTTAAAAAACAATACTACAAAAGCAGAACAAAAATCAATTAAAAATCTAAAAGAAGATGATTCTATAATTATTTTACCGGCTGATAAGGGCAATTCTACTGTTATCATGAACAAAGTTGATTATGATTCAAAAGTAATGGATTTATTAATAAATGGCCCCTATACTAAGCTACCAAATGATCCTACCAAATCTATTGAGAACAAAATTTATAAAACACTTTTCAAATTCAAGAACGAATTTGCTAGTCGTGAAAGAACAATGTTAACACCTAAATACTGTAAGCCACCACATTTTTATGGTCTGCCAAAAATTCATAAACAAAACATACCATTGAGACCAATTTGTAGCACTATTAATTCCCCATGCAGTAAACTATCGAATCATATATTGAAAATTATTGAACCCCTCGCGGGACAGACAAATTCATACATCAGAAATAGCAATCATTTTATAGAAAAGCTATCAGATTTGAATTTCAACAAAAACCATTATTTGGTCAGTTTTGATGTAGTTAGTCTCTTCACAAATGTACCGGTACAAAAAACAATAGAACTTGTCCAATCAAAATTAGAAATTGATCAGACCCTTACAGAAAGAACCAAATTGAGCGTAACAGCAATAATAGAATTATTAAAATTATGTATAACAAAAACATATTTTCAATTCAATAATGATTTTTATGAACAGAATTTCGGTCTTGCCATGGGCTCTTGTCTCTCACCAATTTTGTCGAATATTTACATGGAACATTTTGAAGCCGAAATAGTAAATAATCAAAAATTAAAACCAATTGTCTGGTGGAGATATGTAGATGACATCTTCGCAATATGGCCTCATGATTTAATATCTCTTAATGATTTTTTAAAAAATATAAATGAAGGAGAGGAATCTATAAAATTTGAAATTGAAATTGAAAATAACAATTTTTTGCCATTTTTAGATGTTCTTATTAATAAAACATCTACAGGGTATGAAACGAGTGTATACCGCAAACCAACACACACTAATAGATATTTGAATTTTGACTCTAATCATTCTATAAGCGTTAAAAAAGGGATAGTAAAATCTTTATACGATAGGGCCAGAATCATTTGTTCTAGTGATGATCAATTTACAAAGGAGAAAACTTTTTTAAAAGATGTTTTAAATAACAATAATTACCCTGCAGAATTTGTAAATAAGGAGATTGAGCATATAGAGAGGGGCTCATTGTTAATACCCCATAACAATAATATTAATAATTCAGCTAACATAATTTTTAGGAACTTAACAATACCGTATGTTAAGGGTTTATCGGAAAGAATTAAAAAAATTGGTAACCAATTCAATATTAGAACTAGTTTTAAATCGAACAATACATTGAGATCAATACTAACAAAAACGAAACCAAAGAATGAAGAACAATCTTCAAAAAACTGCATATATCAAATATCATGTGAATGCGACAAATTTTATTTAGGTGAAACATCTAGACCATTGAAAGTACGAATAAACGAACACAAAAAATATATCAAAGATAGGGAATTCTTTAAGTCAGCTATTTGCAAACATGCTTGGGAAGAGGGTCATCAAATTCAATGGGATTCATCGAAAATAATATTAAAAGAACCCAATAATAAAAGACGGAAAATCAAAGAAAGTGCTTTAATACAACTAAATGCAGATAAATGTGTAGCTAGTATTTCAGCCGAATGTAGTCAAATTTGGTTACCAATGTTAGAAAGAGAAATTTCCAATAATCAATTACCTGCGTTATCAGGATAGCATCATAAGTTTTTATCCAGGTTTTCTTATGATTTATAATTTGAATAGTTGTTAATCGATACACATTTCAATACACAAAATCACAAAACTGAGTATACATATTTCAAAAACTTAAATATTCATACACAAAAAAACTATCAAGAAACGCGTTTTATTAACAACATTTCCAATATAAGCGAAAAAAACGCGCTATCCCAATAAAAACCGTTCCTGGAACGTGCACTTCACTGGATTCCATTTCTAGTAGACTATCATATCGTTGGAATGTCATAAAATGAAATATTTCATTTCACATTTTGCCACAGATATGATCTACTATGAATGGACCTTAATAAAAATTTGATAACAAAATTTTGCAGTCTTAAACTTCAAAATAATTTTTGATTGTCTAGTTGTCAAATTTTTTCTGTTGTGTCAGTTAGGGATAAAAAATTACTTAATTTCTACTTATTTTTTCTTGAAAACGGTAGCTGGAACGCTACCGAAACGTTGAAGTAAAGAATTTAAAAATATTGTGGTTTAATTTCCCAAAAAATTAAAAAAAGAATGAATAATATACCACAAGGAACATACAGAAGATATTTAGTTCCACACATTTTATTTTATTAACACAAAAATTTTGTAAGTAATTCAAAATAAATAAATTCTACGCGAGGTATGCAACAGTCAGAAGCGTAATATTAGTGCACATTAACTTTCATATGCGGTGACGTCACAGTCATAGTCTTTGCCCCGCTACGGTATGCTTGTTTAATTGGTTGTATTAGGAGAACGACATGACATTGACATGAAATTTTCAGAATCATATTTTTATCCTTAGTACTTTGTTTTACGGCAGTTAAAAATTTTAGTAAACGAGCCCATTTCCATTTTTGATAGTTCTGACAGATAAAAATACTTAATTATGTCATCGCATCCGTTCTTGTTATTTTATTATACCAAGGTAGAGGAACAAAATACAGTGCAGAAAATGTTGGTGGATTACCAGGAATTTTGAAAAATTGTAATAAGTGAATTAAAAAATGCTGTTCGAAGAACAAAACGTTATCTATATTGGATAAAATTTTGCAAAGCTTCGAAACAAATTAAATTCAATTGTGTAGTCCGTTGAAGAATTAAATGTATTGTATTTTTACACATTTGGAAAGATATCATCAAAAGTAGAACATGACAATATCTGTCTATGGATGTTATAAGCTATCGAGGATTTGAAAAAAATATAGAAAAGAATGGGTTTTATTAGAAAATTGGTTTTCGAAGGCAAAAAAAGGAAGATTACCATAAGGAGAGTATCTCACAAGTATTTGAAAACTGAAAGTGAAACTATAGTGAAAATTATAGAATATTTCTAGAAATTGACTTCCTTTTTATTGCTTTCAGTTATTTGCTAATTGAAAACAACCATATTAAACTAATGTGTATGTTCTAATCTTTCAGTTTGAATTGAAAATTTCAAATACGAAACTGGAAAAAGTTTTACATGTGGCAGAATATCCGTCTGTTTAATGCTTAGGTATAAACATTAAACATCTAAATAATACTTTTGACTATGCGTGGCTGATTTCTTCATCAATCAAGGCATATTTAATAAATTTGGAACACGACTATTAACAGTTTTTCGACTAGGTTTTCGTAACACACTCCTCCTGGTTATTAAATGAACTATAGTTTAACGAATAATCAATGAGTAGTGCAACGCAACATAAAGGACTATTTTAAAGCAAACGTAGTTTGAGATAATAATTGATGGTGGTAACGTTCCAATTATGAATTGCCTGCTCCTGCCATTGCCCATCGAAAATCCCAATAAAACTATTTTCTGAAAATGTTAATATAATTTAGTAAAAAATATGAGATTTTTATAGATAAAAAACATGTAGTAACAGTAATAATAAATATAAATAAACAAATAACTGAAACATATTACACAATTTACAGTATATTGGTCTAGTCTAGAGTGAATATTTTGCACTCTCCCATATCACCTATTCTAAAATGATTTTAATACCAAAATAAAATTTTAAAACTCTGTTACGAAACCAACAATAAGTAGCATAGGTTAGAATGAGAAATTTAAAATTTTTTTAATAAAATTCAATGGTTAAAAAAATTATTTTAAAACTATGAAAAAAATAATTATATATTAAGGAGACTCTGCTTCACACCTGCTTTAAACAACTGGGATTAAGATGATACATTAATCTATTAAAAAATTATATCTAAATATTTGTTATTCTTAGTACTATTAAGGCAGTGTTATAGGCACTCATAATTAATAATAATCAATGCAACATTATTAAGTACAAACATGTTGTCAATTATCCTTGGGAAATCAAATTCAATGTTTAACCATATGGCACATCATAGATAAATTGCTATATCAGATTAACGTATTCTAGAAATCTTTTTGGCTTTATCAACACAGGGTGCAGGTATTGTTGGTTTGTTGGTAGCAAATCTGCTATGTAATCTGAAACATAATGAAGATTAGTGACAACTGACAAAAAAATCTGAATTAATGAAAGAGTAAGTAGTTTTTAAATAACTGGTAATGTTTAATACTTACACTCTGTATGTTTCACTTCTTAAATAATCTTGAAGATGGCTTATTCCCAATTGTAACTGCTCAGCTATTGGAGCAACCCATTCATTTCCTTCAAATCTAAAAGCTGATTTATTGGAAGACATATCCAAGTTCCCCATTTCAGGTGGTAAAATGGTAAGCCTATTACCTTGAAGATGGAGTTCTCTAAGCCTTGTAAGCTCACCAATCTCTCTTGGTAATTCTATAAGATCGTTTTCTCTGAGAACCAACTAAAAGAAAGAAGAGTGATTTAGATTATATTAAAAAGTAATGATTTTCTGGATCATTCTCAAGTTTGAACTTGCTTTTCTCTTGGATTTAAGTTAAGTAGCTTGTTAAAATTCACCCTAATTTATTGCAAATAATTTGTAAGAAGAAAGGTGCATTATTAGCAAATGTAACCATAAAACTTCCTTCATCCTATTTAATAATAAACTGACAACTAACAAACTATTAAACAGACTACTTAGTGACCAAAAATGTCTGTTTAATTTTATTAACAATGCTTTTTATACTCACTATTTGCAAATTTTTAAGATTTTTTATTTCAGATGGAAGGTATTCAAAGTCATTATCCCCCATGTATAATGCCCGCAGTGTTTCTAAAAAATATGATAAATTGTATAAATATTGTGGTTTGATTCCCAAAAAAATGAGAGAAAAAAGAATAAGTAATGTGTTTGTAACACAAGCAGGAATCAAATATTGCTATATTTCATACCCATCATAAAGAAATTCCCAGGTAAGGCATCCTCTTTTAAATTATTGTAGGTCAAATCTAAAACTTCCAGGACTGGAAAGGCACCAAAACCTCGAGGTAAACTATATAAGCGATTTATTGACAAATTTAAAATTCTCAATTTTGGCATTGATGATAATGACAAAGGCAATTCCTCGATAAAATTGTTGGAAAAATTTATAATTTCCAGATTTGTTAAATTTGCCAATCCTGGTGGTACAGCTAGAATTATAAAAATATTCCTCTGTTATAATTTGATCATTAATGTTTTGATGAAAAATATACTTACATTTAATTTTGTTGTGGCTTAATGTTAGCCTTGTTATGTTGGTCATGTTTACTATAAAATAAAA
>CAJUYH010003164.1:0-34451 GCA_910591685.1 Galerucella tenella | reverse complement strand
TGTTATAAAAATACAATACAAGCAAAGGCGACGTTCGCTCTTAGATGATGTTCTCATACGAGAAGCACTAGCTAAGTAGCGCTCTTCCACGCAACCGCAAAACTAAAGATTAAATATTCTTTACCTGCAATAATTTGTTACATGCTCAAATAACAAAAGTTAAGTAACCTAATTTTGTAAATATTAAAATGAATAAGGCCAGTTTTATCTACTTAGACTTGGAATTCAATGCTATGAGAAATTGAGAAATGGGTACCGTTTTGTAGACTTCGGGGATCATGTTGTACAGATTAGCAATGTTATATGAGAAGATAGATCGAAATAACGTGGTTTTATGTTTCGGCATACTAATTTTATTTTTAAATCTCACATTTACATTGTGTACTTCTGATCTCTTTTTAATTTTTTTCGATAGGTAATAAGGGGTTTTGGTTAACATAATTTTGTGAAATAGTACTGAACCATGAAGAATACGTCTATTTTTTATATTCAGCCAGCTAAGGTCTGCAAGATGCCTGGAGGTTGGATTTCGACGTCTGATGCCGCAAATAAAACGAACACACATATTTTGAATTCGCTGTAATCGATTTTGATCTAGTTGTGTAAGTGCCGGTCCATATATCACATCACAATAGTTAAACTGCGAGAGTACCAGGCTATCACAGAGCATAATTCTGGTCGTTTTATTAAATAATTGTCTGTGTGAAAATAAGAGTTTTAAATTGCAAAATGCTTTCTGAATTATTGATGAAATATGGGAGGAAAATGTTGAGGAGTCATCAAAAACGAGTCCAAGATTTTTTTCACAGTTGGATAAAATTAAACTATCGTTATTAATTTTCAAGTGTATTTTACTTTTGATTCTATTTTTCTTATTTCTACGACCAAATAACATGACTTTCGATTTTGAAGAATTTATACTTAAGCAGAATTTATTTGAAATATCTATTATAGTTTCAAGTTCTTTATCAATTTTTAAGCAAGCGTCTTCAACTTCTGGTCCTTTAAAATCCATATACAACTGCGTGTCGTCCGCGTAATAGTGAGCCCTCATATATTTAACTTGGAAATTGGGATGTGTATAGGGAAAATAGCAAAGGACCTAAGATGGATCCTTGCGGAACCCCACGTGTTAGGTACATTTTCTTATTATTATTATTATATTTCTTATTACATTTATTATTTTTTATTTAGAAATACTCTTTGAGATCTTTGATCAAAGTAGGACTGCAACATTTTTTGCGCTTGTTTATCAAAACACATATAATTACATAATGACAGAAGCAAAGAGTGATTAATTTTATCAAATGCCTTAGAGTATTCTAATGAGATTAAAATGCAAAGTTTGTTGGAATCGATATAAGAATAAATGTCATCTAAAACTTTGAGAAGTGCAGTAGTGCAGCTATATTCTGGCCGAAACCCAGACTGGTGTTCAGGTAATAAGTCGAATTTGATGATGTGTTGACGTATTTGTTCATCCATCACTTTTTCCAGGATTTCAGAAAAAGTACACAGTAAGCTTAGGAGACCTGATTTTTTTTTCATAATACGTACAAAATACTTTCGTTCAAAAAAGTGAAATCTCTGGTGAAAATCTTTTGCATTTCACGACAACTTTCGGCCTAACTTCCACGGACTAAAAGCGCTCCTTGAATTTCCTTCGTCTTGGGAAAATTCTTATTGGTGCTGAGCATCAAAGAATTGATGCAATTGCCAAATAATCATAAGTTTAATTTTTTTCGTTTTACGGTAATGCTTGCGGAACGTAAACATATACCTTACGTTACGTTACGGAATCTATAAATTCGAAATAAAATCAATCCTAAGTTTGCCGAAAGTGAACATAATATAGAAATACCTTTGATATTATAACAGATCGGTCAAAAAATGGATTAAGTAAAGTAATAATACCTTTCATTTCGGTAATACTTTTTTCGTACAAAATATTTTACAGCGTTTTCCGGAAGGAACAAAGAATTGTTCAAAAATAGAAATAACACTTACGTTTTGAAGTTCTTGGCGTAAGATTAATCCCAGTACCATTTGAACTGCACCATGTTTCCATTAACCAGCATTTTTAGAGGCACTAAAAACCGAAATGATCGAATAGTCCAGTCATTACGTCGGAAAAATCGGGAAATAAATGAAAATGAACCGAGAAAGCCAAATTTTGGATATTACGTGGGGGATGGCAAGAAAAGCTTAAGTTCAAATTGTCGACCAAAATAACCTTGTGCAATTTCCGCCATCTTGAAAAAACCCTTAAATTCAGTTTTTTCATCATAACTCGGTTCCCCGTTGAGATACGAAGTTTTTTATGGAATACTTTTTTGTTGATCTTCTCGCGATCTACAATTAAGATCCCATGCATTTCTCACGTATCGATCGTCGTTTTCGAGATATCGATCAAAAATATCAAAAATTTGGGGAGAATTTTTTTTTCGCTATTTACTTTTTTCTGGTGGAAGATATCGAAAAATGTTTGAAATAAAACTTGTAGAGCGTGTCCAGACCTACAAATTCGTTTTTTTATTTTTCATTTCCGACAAAAATTACGACCTCCAGCTCGCCACAAAGTCGGCCCCAGCGCGCCCGACGCGTCTCCATGGCGCGTCATGGCGTCTCGCCATGGAGCACGTGACTATGCATCGTGACTATGCATCGCTCCATGACTATGTGGAAATCGTTGGCGAAGATATCGATCTTTTGGTCCTAATTTGCGGACTTGCAATGGAGAAAAAAAATATTTTTTTCCACAAACCAGCCAAAGGCAAAACACCGGCAAAATGTACTCTCCAAATTGTTTCAAGCATGATAAGTCTGTTCTTGAGAACATTCTTTTCATTCATGCTTTCAGCGGTTGTGACACCACGTCATCTTTTTATAACATTGGAAAGTCGAAGTTCATCAGCACCCTCGAGAAGAATCCGAACCTCCGGTCATCGGTAGAATTATTCAAGCAAGTAAAGGTCGATCCGGAGATGCTAGCTTGCGCGGGAAAGCTGTTCCTTATCGCTTTTTATGGTGGTCGTAAAGAGGACACGACGATGGATATTTTGCGATTCCATCGCTTCGCAAAATCAATGACGACAAGCAAGACGAATAATCTTTCACTGCTCCCACCAACGGAAAGTGCAGTCCGCCAACACGTTTTCCGGACATATTTACAAGTACAAACGTGGCTCGGAATTTTTAAAGATCCTCAAGAATGGGGTTGGCGACAAACAAATAACGGGCTCGAACCAATTTGCACCACAGCCGCACCCGCTCCACCTGAACTTTTGAAACTCATTTCGTGCAAATGCAAAGGAAAGTGTGGAGCTGCTTGTGGCTGCAGGAAAGCAGGAATCCATTGCTCCGTTATTTGCCTGCAGTGCAGTGGACAGACATGTGACAATGTCGCCAGAGTCGAAATTTTATTCAACGACGATCACGACGATGACGATGATTACGATTTTTCGACCGTCACAACATCATTTCCTGCGATTGAAGAGGTTTCACGACTCGAAGAGTCTACGGAGGAGGAACTTGAACAGCCAGGACCATCAATAAATTTTATGTATTTGATTTTTAATTTGGCTGGTTTATGAATTTTTTTTGTATTTCAATAATTCCCTGAACCATTTTCCATCCACTTTGACGCGTGGATACACCGAGCGAGCGGCTAAATGAAAACCGGGCACAGTTTCACTGACTTTGTGGCGCGCTAGAGGTCGTAATTTTTGTCGGAAATGAGAAATAAAAAAACGAATTTGTAGGTCTGGACACGCTCTACAAGTTTTATTTCGAACATTTTCCGATATCTTTCACCAGAAAAAAGTGAATAGCGAAAAAAAAAAAATTCTCCCCAAATTTTTGATATTTTTGATCGATATCTCGAAAACGACGATCGATATGTGGAAAATGCATGGGACCTTAATTGTAGATCGCAAGAAGAGCAACAAAAAAGTATTCTATAAAAAGTTTCGTATCTCAACGGGGAACCGAGTTATGATGAAAAAACTGAATTTAAGGGTTTTTTCAAGATGGCGGAAATTGCACAAGGTTATTTTGGTCGACAATTTGAACTTAAGCTTTTCTAGCCACCCCCCACGTGATGTCCAAAATTTGGCTTTCTCGGTTCATTTTCACTTTTAAATGTATATAATGACTGGATTAGAACCATTTCCATTAACCGACCGGCGATTTGCCACCACATTCATCTCTAAGTCAAAGGCATACCTCACATACATCAGAAAACTCGTGACTAAAGTAACGTAATGTTTTTGACACTTGGTACTTAATATACTATTGAAGTTTAGAGCTGCTAAAATATTGCCTTGTAAATAGCTTCTAAAGTGAAATTGGAATGTTAAATGTTGAATTAATTCTACACAGAGGCAATAGCAATAGAGTAGGCAATAGAGTTATCTCAGTATATATCTAATTTTGAAGATAACTTGTTAACTAAAGTACCACAAAAATTAGCGAGTAGTCTAAGTAATCTATAGGCACAAGAAATGTCTTATGTGAAATTGCGAAATAATAAACTCGCCTTGACAAATTAAGTGAGATTAAAAATATAAAAATGAGTTTGTAGTGGTTAGGTTTCGAAAATATTTTCAAAAACTACAAGACCTTATTGTTTCCAAGGAAAAGTATGTGATCACATTTTCTGTTATTATAATACAGGCATACATCAATTTGAAAATTTGTGTAACCACAAAAAAAGCATCAATTGATACAAAAGGAAATTTATGATGTATCAGTACACACCATTATTTATTTAAATGTGATGTGAAAAATATAAAAGCTTGTAAAATGTTAAGAACTGGAAACACCCGAAATTCTTATCGTTGTCACTTCCCATTGCAGTTGTCTGGAATATTCTGTTTTACCTAGGGAGCCCTAGAAGTGTTTTAAAATTTCAAAAATAATATTTTCTTAATACAATAAATGCTTTAAAATCAGTAATTTTTTTAAATGTTTCTAAATCTGATTCACAAGGAAATTAATTTTTAAAGCAATTTTCCTTCCAGTTAATAAATTTTATTTCTGATATTTAATAATGTAAAAAAATTAAAATACCTCAAGGAGCTGTAAGGAAATTTGATTTCTCAAGAAAATTTTCTTACTCATTTTAAGTTGAAAAAATTTATTTTTCGTATTTTTTTTTCATAACCTCAACTCTAATTAAATTAATACTTAATTGGTTGACCGATTTGTTCACAGAATGCTGATACGCTGAAAAAACTTCTCCTGAAAAAAAAGAAACACAAAAATATCCTCTTCCGATGTTCATAAAATTATTAAAATTGAAACAAGCTATTCAAAAAATGGCAAATTGCAAAAACATTTCGGGCATACTTTTTGAATAACGAAAATAGAAAATATATTTATAAAATAAAAGAATATATACCTATTAAATAAAGTCTTCTGACCTCAAAGTTTTTAATCTTAATTAATTCCGAGATAACACTGAAATTTATAGTAAGTTTTATCAATCAAATTTTGTAATTTCTCAGGCTTTAATTTGGAAAAATATTATTATTCAATTTAAACCATTATTCTCACAAATATTTCTATTTTTGTTATTCGTCACAACAGTCACCTACCTTCAGGCAAATCGCTTTTTTAACCAAAACGAGCGTTAAAATCTGTAAAAAAATAACAGAATTTAATATTGTTTGACAACAAAAGTCGAAACAAAAGTTTTATTTCAATTTGACATCTGATGATGTAGAATTGTTTTACGAAACTGTCGATTATATGTTCAATACCTATTGCGATATTAAAAGTTTTCATTGTTGGAAAAACGATGAACCATTGAGTTTAGAAAGTATATGACATAACTGAAACAAAAACCAGAGTGAGCATTTCAAAACAACACAACTCTAATTATCGGAATCTTATAATTTTTTGTCGACTTGACAGCATCTGATTACTTCAATTACGTCAACACTCACCTAAACGTCTGGAATAATGTTTTTTACGATAGAAAAACCCTAAATAATACAATCTGATCAACCTGATCAATCTGATCAACCACAATAAATTTCGATGTTGGAAAAACTACCTTTCAATTTATACACCTAAATTTAGTTCAGAAGTTTCAAAACGTGTAATACTTGTTATAACTTGGTGCCGCATTAGTGCATAGAAGGTAGAAGTGTGGGGTGAGAAAGCAGGGGTGAATGCGAGGGATACTCCTGAGGTCTGTGGTCTGGCAGCAGCGGTGTTGTCAAGGTCCTCTCCATTGGACTTGATGGCTAGAGCCATACAGAAACGATGGAGGGGTGCGACCAGAGATGAAGTACAGGAATGGATGGATAAGGAGATGGAGAGAAGATGGGATGAGTATAAGGGCGCATTGAAGGAAGCGATTGGTAGCAGGAGAAATTGGGTGAGCCGGAAATTCGAGGAGGTGAACTACTTCTTGACGCAGGTGCTCACTGGGCATGGGTCGAGAGTTGGTTACCTCCACAAGATTGGGAAAAGAGAAACTGGAGTGTGCGAGAGATGTGAAGTGGAGGATGATGTAGGACATGTATTTAGATGTTGGGAGAACGAGGAAGTTTTGAAGAAGTTGGAAAATAAACTGGGAGAGGCGGTGTATTGGGAAAATATGGTGGAGATTATGTTGAGGGGCGAGGAGGAATGGATGGAGATGAGTGGCCTAGTGGAGAGCATTATTAGGAAAAGAGAAGGGCTCGACATGGCGGAGAGTGTGTGAGGGACCGCCGACCATCTTGAAGTATGCTAGGGTAGTGATTCCAAGGCGGGAGTATAACGGCGAGTTTGATGTGGGTTTGGTTGATAGGCATTCCCGTGGGGGGGTGAGTCCAACACTGTCTGGGTACTGGTTAACGACCCATTCGAACATGAGTTTTCCATCTCGGCCCGAAAAAAAGGAACTAAAGAAGATATGAAGGAAATAATTAGAAATGAATTTAAGAACTTGAAAAGAGAAATGTGTTGAAAATGTGTTAATAAAAAATGTGAGAAGCTCCTTTGAAGATCATTTGCAATTATGTATCGACGTCGATGGAGGATATTTTGAACATCTATTTTAAATTCAATGAAAAAATGTGGAAATATACATATAAATATTCAATTTAAAAAAAAGATCAGTCAAGATCATCCTGTCAATAAGGGTGGCCCTGTATATTTGAAAATATTTTTAAAAAATGGCTCTATATGTAGCTTAAGTTTTATCTCAATAAAGTTTTTTCGTATCTCACAAGTGAGCAATAGGACTTCCTCACACTAATGCCTCACCCTGTATAAGCAAAGGACTTCTACAGTTTGTAATAAATAAAAAATGGAAAAATGTCAAAAGTTCCAAAAATGATTTTAAAATACCTAATCCAAAATTTTATGATAAAAATGATGAAATGCTTAAAATAATTATTGACAATACTCCATAAAGTAACAGAAAAATATTGACCTCAATTCCAATATTTATTAACAATAATTTGTTATAAATAAATTTTGACTACCACTATATTTTTCTTAAATCTAATAAAAATTATAAAGACAACCATTTGTAATGAAGTACTGAAATTTTGTTATATATTTTTCAAAACATAAATTTCTTTATCTAATTCCGCTATCAAATGTGACACTTTAAGTCACTCCTTGACGTTAGGTAACCTCACATTTTCCATAAACTTCATATATCAGTCATGAAAAGTAGTTATGTAAAAACTTTACGTAACTGTTTATGTTTCAACATAGAGATACCACATGAGTTTCAAAGAATAATTTATTAATTAGGTAGGTACTGTCAAAACTGACAATTATTTCATTATTTAAACTGACAATTACCCCATTAGTTTAATTCAATAGTATTTTAAGATTTATAAACATTGCAAACAACATTATTCAGGACACAGTTATTTAAAGTAAGCCAATTTTCTGGGTGAATACTTCATAGTAACAATACTTCTAACACCATTTGAATCCACTCTAATATTATCATTGTAATTGGAGATTTTATTAAATATTATGAAAGCGCGGAATTAGATAAAACGTTGTATGTAAACGTTTTGAAGAGAGCGACATTGTTCAACTCGCGTAATTTGTAGAACTCGCTAGCGCTCGTTTTGGCAACTATTACGCTTGTTGAACAATATCGCTCTTTTCATAACTAGTTACATAACCGTAACTTCGATCATAAATAAGCACATTTTGTACAGAATTTCATTTTTCTACAACTGCTATGGAAAGTGACGTATTTCGCATAGCTTACTCAATTTCAAAACCAAATATTGCGCATACTGTGAGAAATATTATTTCTCACGGCACTTTGCCCACGCCACATACATTTATAATATGGAGAATCAAATAAAATCGACAAAAACTTAGTATGCAACCGGCTACTGTCATCTTCAAATACCTACTCAGTTGTCACAAAACTGTCAGATTATATTAGAAGTTTTTAAATTGTAAAAGGTAGTTTCAATCGTGCTTTGATAAAAATCCCCATTTCTATTGAAAATATTAGCTTAACAAGACATATAAGTACTTATTTATAATATAAATAATATGGATACTGACAATAGTGACGATTTTAATAATACCGCGACGGCCGGATTGCATCCCGCTAAGAGCAGGTAGAATTTTTACCATCCGAGTTGCATCCCACGACCATCCGAATTGCATCCCATTAACCAATTTTATTTTAGCAGCAAAACTAATGTATGTTCTGATAATAACCAACAGCGTTGTCACGTTTACTTAATACTAAATAATACTTAATCAATTGTAACATTCAAAATGTTTATTGACACATAAACAAATGTTTACTTAATACTAAATAATACTTAATCAATTGTAACATTCAAAATGTTTATTGACACATAAACAAATGTTTACTTAATACTAAATACTAATGGGGTATTAAGTAGAGATTAAGTTTGATGGTTGCATTTAAAAAGGGCTGACGCTTATACTTTACCAGTAGTTCAAAATTCTGATTCGTTTCGCAAAGATCGTAGTAACATTTTGTAGTTATATATTGTGTGATTTTGGTGAAAATATGGAGATCAATACGGTTTTAAGTGAAAAGGGTAAAGTTTTAATTGTTATTCAGGGGTATACATTCTGTTTTCAAAAAATGTTAGGTAAAGATACGGTGAAGAGGTGGCAATGTACAAAACGAAATTGTAAAGCTTTTCTTAAAACAAATTGTGTAAGTGATGAATTAATTGAATCGGTGTTAAATCACAACCACGAGAAAGTGCCAGCGGAAATTTTGAACAGACAAAACATTAGTAACTCTGTTAAATGTGCTGCTGTAAGTGACATGTGTGAAAAGCCAATGAAATTAATTCGGAATGAAATAAAAAATAGGGAGATAGATACTATAACAACTAAGGATGTAGAACGAATTCGTAAAAACATTCATAGTGCAAGATCGTCAAATGGTTTAATACAGGTTCCAAAAAGCGTAACAGAATTTCACAATTCAATTGAAGTAGTCCCCATCGTGACCAATAAAAATGAAAATTTCTTGTTGAGAAACGATAAAGAAAATAACATCATTCTATTTTCTTGTCAAACCAACCTTAATTTATTGTCTTCTTCTTCAGATCTTTACGTGGATGGTACGTTTCAGTATTGTCCAAAATATTTTCTACAATTGTTTATCATTCATGCTTTAAAAGATAATACCTATATTCCCCTAGTTTTCTGTTTACTTCCTAACAAACTCTCTTTCACATATTCTCTTGTTTTTCAATACTTAAAAGAAGAGTGCTTAAATCTAAATACTCCTTTAGCCCCTAAAACCATAACCGCAGATTTTGAAATTGCAATTCATAAAGCAATTTCAGAAACTTTTCCTTTGGCATCTATCCGTGGCTGTAAATTTCATTTGGGACAATCCTGGTATAGAAAAATTCAAGCGGTTGGCTTATCAGTTCCGTATCAAAATAAGTCAGGCCAATATGACGAAATTTCGAAGTACTTGACATACATCTTTGGTTTATCTTTTCTTGACCCTAAAGATGTTGGAGAAGTTTACGCTTTTGACTTGGCTGCAATCCAGCCGGAAAATGACAAACTAAGTGAATTTTGCGACTATCTTGTCGAAAATTATATAGAAGACAACGCGACATTTCCGCCACATATTTGGGCTGAACATTCAGAAACTCTTCAACGAACAACAAATGCTTGTGAATCTTTTCACTCCAGGTATAATAAATCCTTTTACTGTGCTCATCCAAACATAAATGTATTTTTAGATGTACTTTTGCAGTTTCAGATCGACACATACATAAAAATTAATAGTGTACACCTTATACCAAAAGTTCACACCAATGTATTAAAAAAACGAGATTTTATTAAAATGAAAATTTTTTGACAATTCCAAAAACCAATCAAATTTCCTCATTTTATATCATATGAACAATCTCAGCCAATCATGTCAACATTACACTGAAAACAGACCATGGGTAATTTTCACGTTACGTTACTATGGATACATATTGATTTATGCCGATTTTGAAGTTTCGAATATTTAATATTTCGAAATGTCACGATTTAGTTGTTATACTGAAGCAAAAAAATTTTCTATCCGAATAACCCTCGGACATTGATAAATGCTCAAAAATTTTATGACAACTTTCTCAAGCTTGTTGCTTGTAGGCAACAGACCTCCGCCTACGGCGTCGGTCTGTTTCCAAGCAACAAGCTTTCGAAATCTGTCATATAATTTTTTCGAACAATTATCAATGTCCTTGGGTTATTACTACTGAAAATTAAAGAGCTAGAAGAAAATATAATTACAAAGTTTGAGTTTGTTAAAACAGTTTCGTATAGGTGTAAACCTAAGGTTTAGGGTATTTTTAGTTATTATTGTACCTTTATGTATGTTATGAAAGATTGAACCTCTTAACCTATAATCTACATAAAAAAATGTTAAGTGCAAAAGTTTATTTTATTTATGTTAACTAGATATTTTACGTTTAATACATTTTTATCCTTTTTATGTGTATCTTTTTATTTAAATTGATTTATTTCCAAATATATAAAATACAAATAATTACCTAAACTTTTAATCGGTACATTGATTTTTAAACTATATTTCAAGAATTTTAGCACAAATTGGCAACGTTGCGGCGCAGTTTACCTGAAATGGTGTTATTAATTAGTAAATACCTTTTTTCGAGGTGGGATGCAATTCGGATGTGACCTTTTCTTGGCCAGGTAAAAGTTGAATTTTTGGGATGCAATTCGGATCTCGCCAATAATACTTCTCCAGAGATATTGGAAAAAGCTGCAAAAGTAACTCCAGAATTGTTGGCGGAAATTTCATGCAAAAAGTATGAATTGGCGTTAGAACAATTCATAGTGGTGAAGAAATACAAAAATAAAATCTTTTTAAATAAAATTATTTAACAGTTTAGAGATAGAACACTTTAGTGTTATTTTTGTTTTACTAACAATAAAAATAAATATTAGAATACTTTTCTTGTAGGTACTTATTCTTTAAATTTGTGCAGTTGTAGAAAAAGTATAGTGTGGAGCATGTGGGGAGAGTACTTTTCTCACTCGTATATTTGCGGCCCTCGCCCTTCGAGCTTGTGCCACAAACTTCCACACTCGTGAGAAAAGTTGAACTTTTCCCACTTGTTGCACAATATACTATTTTCCATCGGCTGCTAGGCAAGCTGCTAAGCAACAAATGCGAAATGGAATATTTCGTGTTAGGTCTAGGTTCACTCTAAAATCACGACGACTACGGCTTGTCAAATTATGACGTCCAGCGACAAATTGATGAAATGTCAGCAGTCTGTCAAAGTTTTTGTAGGTAACGAGTAATTTCTTAGTTGTTTTCTATAAATACATTTTTCTCCGATCGTGGGAAAAGTTACTCTATTTTGACCTGTTTTCTATACGCAAAGCTCAACATTCCAGAATAGTGGGCAGTTGCTAAGCAATTAGAAAATAACAGTGCTGTAAGACTCTTACCGTACTGCTGTAGCGTGCGGTAATGTTACAAATGGATTATTACAATAAAATGGAATAAAGTATGGTTTTAATTTTTATATTGATAAAGTTGTTATAAAAGAAATAAACTTATAACTTATTAACTTATAACGATATTCTTGAACACAAATTAATTGTTGTTAATATTTACATTAATTGTACAGATTGTACAATTTGTAAATTGTGCTGGAGGGCAACGAGAATTTATAGACATTGAAGCTGCATGGCAATTGTTTGGTTTATCTCGTTTAGATCATTTTCATTTGAAGTCGAGGCAGGAGTGTTGAATATTTTATTAGCCACTTCTACTTTATTAATAAGTGATTCGTCAATATATTCGATCGGAGAAAAATTATTTTACCTTTGCCATAACAAATTAATTTCCATGGTTACCACTTCTATATCTCAATATGAACATAGAAAAACCTATCTAAACTTACTTGATTACATCTTGAATAAAATATTTTTTAATAAATTTTTTAAATGTAAATCAAAGATCGAAGAAAAAATGGTATGTATAACTCCTGTGTTACCAGACTCGTCGCTACGCTCCTCGTCTGGTAATTATCACAGTCGTTTGGGAATATTATGCTTTTCCCACTAATTATACAATATACTATTTTGTCCACGACCACCTAATAATAAGTCAATATTTTACCTCCCAACTAAAGGTATATGGTACCCATATATCAACTGTCGTGAATTATGGTTCATAATACACTGTAGTGTATTATGGTTCATAATTCACGACTAGAGATGGGGGTACAATATGGAATAAACTATTAAATCTGTGTATTTTGTTCAGGAAATTTGTTTCTGACATATATCGTATCTATAAAATATTGTAATTTTTAGTATTGATACTTTTCATAACGATATTTTCTAATATTGAGTATTTTAAAACAGTATATTTATAACGGTACGTTGTATTGATACTTTCTACAGTATCGCCCATCTCTATATATGTCAAATTATTTGAAGTAGCTGCCACAACATTTTGAGGTTAGTAATATGCCAAATCGCTACTGACTTTTATTTATTAATAAATAAATTAACTGTCGTGGACAAAGTATAGTATTCTACTCGCAATTTATGGCCATAATTCACTTGGGTGACTTGCGCCCCTCGCCTGCGGCTCGTGACGCAAACGTCACCCATCGTGAATTATGGCTATCATAAATTGCTCGTTTAATAATATACTATTATAGGCTTCAATTTCTGTGTACCCATTAGAAATAGCAATAAAGAAAATATTTACATATTTCTTCAATTTATATTTTAATTTTGATAGAAAGCCCATTAGTGGCGAATTCGGAGTACCTAATGAAATATTATCAGTTTATTTCTTTCAAAGTTTTTGCAATGTATGCATGTATTAAAGGTGAACGATATGTTGTCATTTGTCATAGAAAAAGTATAGTATGCAATTCGCAACAAAATGGGTATCATTTTGTGCTCATTGCATAATATACTGTTGTATTCTGTGTGGCTGTTTTTTTAATATATGAGATCTAGAATAAAAGGTAATTCTTATCTAAAATTGGATCACAACATATTAAATTAATAAACAATGAAATTACAACTGAAATTTTCTTTTCACTTTCAAAAAGCTCGTTGATTTTCTTCTCTTTGAAAACCTATTTTCAGATTTCGATTAACTTTTACAGTTCTCGAGTTCACGAAAAGCTAGATACCTAAATACGTTTTGTGTCTTTAAATTTGCAAACAACTAACAAAAATATCAAATCTTATTTTAAAATCATAATGTAACAATTCAAAAGTCATAGTACAAAAGTATAAATCCAATAAAATATATTACCTGATTCATCATAAATATGCGTATTCACGGTTTCAAACACTATCACCAAATATACCTTAAATATCATTATGTTCTCTGTTAAGGTATCGTAAATAGTTGTGTTTTTTCTGATGATTACAAAAACTCGGGCGGCTCGGTATTTACTGGATTCTCATTGGCGCTGGGATGATATTATAATATGACAAATTACTTACAGCACAGTACAGTCCAGTCCAGTCAAGTCTAGAGAGGAAATGTTATATTTGTAAGTGGTGAATGCAATTATTATCCATGTAAAATGGGAATATATTTTATTGATTCTTCTTAGTGATAGAGCCGGGCATTTAGGAAAAATAGAGGAAATTTTGGAGCACAACAGATATCGAGATGCAGTTTTCTGCATTGTGTTCAGGAAGGTCTTAGAAAAGACTGGGGAAAATGTGGGTTGGCACTTTTTTGAAAAACGCCTTCTGGGCCGGAAAATGCATTTTCAAATTGCATCTTTACTTGTACCATTATGGGAACGATTGGAAGCTCGCAAAAATCGCTTGGAAATCGTTATTCGGGCATTAGAATTACCCAGGGGTGCACGGTGGTGGCTCTGTGGGGGTGCGAGGGGGGTGAATTGGGGGAGGAATGGCAATGAAAATCGCTCCAGACTAGTTACTTGGGGGTTTCGAGGATGCTGAATTCAATTTTGGCATTGTAATTACCCGGAGGCGCTCAGGGGCGCCTCTGCAGGGGTATTCGGAGGATCATTCTGGAGAGGAAATCGCATAGTCCATGTAAATGGCTCAAAAATCGTTACACGGGGGTTTTCGGAGATGCCGAAATCGATTCTGGCATTAGAATTACCCGGGTGCGTTCAGGGGCGCCTCTGCAGGGGTCATTCTGGGAGAAAAATTGCATAGTCCATGGGAAGCATTCCAAACTCGTTACTCGGCATCCTCGGGGGGTTTTCAAATGTCACAACGTTTGCATGTAGATACCTCTCTTGGAAAAAATGATATAAGGATTGAGTAGTCCAGCCTATTTACTTTTCGAAATACGGGGTGCTAAAGTTATCAGAATTTAAATATTTTAATTTGATAACTTTAAAATGGATGAATAACTTGATTTGACGTTTGGCAGGCTGTTTTTAAATTTAAACGGGTATATTTTGATGGAAAAACACTTTTCAATTCTTGATCTAGTGGTGTACATTTGGAAGAAAATGTCACCTTTCCCCTCCCATTTTTCACGTCACTGGCATTTGAAGCTATTTTAATTTTATTTTGTATTCCTCAATGGTTTTCATGTGAAAAACGCATAACCTTCACATATCAAAAAATTTGATTTTTTCAAGATATTCAATGTTTTCATAAAGTCTGCAAAATCACTTTCTAATAATGAAATAAGAAAAGTATTATTCTTGTGATTTTTTCAATAACTACCAAACTACTAATGGTTAGAATATGTAACAGGAACTAATTTATGAAACAGCATTGCATCTAAAACATTTGGAGAAGATTGTTGAAAATATTTGTCCAAACTTGTGATTTTATTAACAAAAAAAATAGAAAGAATCCATGCAGCTACAGCAATTATTTCCGGAAATCGCCAGTCTTTCCAAGGTATGCGATTTTCATTGAACAGACGTGGCAAATTATGTTTAAATGTGAATGGATAAAAATTTCAACATCACTTGTAATTTATTAGCTGCTTAATTGTAGACTTCATGAAAACATAAATAAATATCTTGGCAACAGCGGTTAAAATAGGGGGCACTGAACACACGCCCAATGCTGACTGCCCACAATTATTCTTCTCTCTCTTTCAAGTAGTTTTTCTCATATTATCCTTGTTGTACTTGTGTAAATCGTATGTCACGATAAGGCTTTTAGCAATCTGTATATATTTTTATTGGTGAGATGCTGCACACTTCGTAACCAAACTACATATATATTTTTCCTCGTTTTTTTGGTTTAATGTCATTTAATGTTTCATTTCCAGTGTTCAGGTAGGTACTGCTTAATTTAAGCTCAATTTAAGTTAACGATTTGGTAGGTACATGGGCCCCCTCTCAAAGTGTTTATGACCGCCACTGTCATGCTGAGGGAATCTTGCATTATTTTAGTTTTTCCTCGACTCTTTATTCCAATGTCTCTATAAAAAATGTCTCTAGCTACAAGTCTTCTGGCCTTTCCAAACCTGGATAGGTACCATCTTTCTTTGCTTTGAATTTGTTCTTTTTCTTCGAAACATTCCTGTCACTAATTTTCAAAAAAGGATTCATTTTCGTTAAAATCCTAAAAACTATTAATAGTTAATAAATTTCCCAAAGCTGATGAAACGTTAATCCTCAAGTAAATAGGTATAAAGACATGATTTTTGAGAGGTATTATTGAAATGACAATCATATTTTTGTTTACTCGCTGGAGAATTCTAGGTAGACAGCAGCAGGTAAGCACATGTACAGTACCTTCAGAAGTTCGTGGTAATTTTTCAGGTAGAATTAACCTTCTATTAATCGAAGCCGGTGCTTTTAAAATATTATAAATAATAAATAAAATGTAATGTAAAATGGTTTTCTTATACTCCTATTAAAAGTACACACCTACCTACCTTACATCAGAGATAAAACTCATACTTTCTCCCAGAGAGAAAAATTACTTTCCCATGTTGTGAACTTAAAGAAACTACAGATATAGTGCATTCAATAGCCTTCTTGGTGTGCGTCATCGTTTGTGACGTATATCCGGGTTTTCGGTATATCGTTTATTTTATTGGCTATTCTGATAAATAAAATCATTAGGATCGCATTCAGCCAAATTCGAGAATGCTATGAAGTTAATAATTACCAGCTTCTTTTTCTAACTGAAAGTACTTGAGAATTTAAAAATGCTGATGTTTTTCCGAGTATCTAGGGATATTTATGTATTATTTGAATAAATATAACAATAAGATTAATATTCATTTTTCATAAATACTAATTGACCGTAAACAACAAAGTACAGACCTGACGAGAACTGTCCGTGGGACATTAGAAAAGTACGTAAGACACATTGCCGCTACCAAGGGTACGTCTATTTTGATGATATTTATGCAGTCATTCCTGCATTAGTCTGAATATGACAATGATACAACATATTTATTAAATAACATCTTTACTGTCGAATGCCATTTTTAAAACTAAATTTTGTAACATTATCGGAAATAAAACTGAAATTGAACTGTAAACTTTTAAGAAAAAACTAATAAATATCTGTATCTGTACAACAAAATTTCCAGAATACCTTTACCTTGCGGAAATAAGTCTTTAAAGTCGAACCATTGTTTAACAATTGGATTTAATCTTTGTTTCTTACAATATCGCCTCCAAAGTTATTCACAAATTGTACCTGGAAACTCATCTTCAACAATATGCTGACCTCTAAAATACCTTTACGCTGTATTCCATTAAGGATCAATGCCTTGAGTGTGTGTCCCATGATTAACGGTAGGATTAATATAACCATAATTAGAAAGTCCACTGTAAGACTTCCAATCATCAGTATGAATAATATATCCCACTGTCGCATGCTTTTTAATAATTTCTATAAGGGTAGCAGCATATTTTTCATTTTGTGGACAAACGTCTAGCCGAGTTTTAAGCGAGAATTCCCGAAACTCAACGACCCTCCACGATTTGTTCACGATTCTACTTTCGTTTTCGAAATTTCGATTCGAATATCAATTAAAACAAAAATAATGTAAAAGTTGAGTTTAATCCCCTTCCAGATCTTCAACACTGATCAATGAATAATATCTATTCTTATCAGCTTAATATCGCTTCAAAAATCTCAAGACAATCCTTTACTATTATTCCAGGCCCTCCAAATTTCGGCAGTGATGCCTACATTTAAGTGAAGGCACTGGTAATCATCTCCCGACAATCCTTTATCCGAGCAGCTATTGATGCCATTGATAAAGTTCCTTCTTATCTATAGTTCTTTTCACGATTTAAGAAACTGACCTGACCTGAGATGGGATAATGACATGCAATAAAGCCATAAAAGTATTAGCCGTGACAGAACCGAATAATAAATTATTATATACCTGATTATTTTTTTCACTTGTCAAAATCTGACATTTTGGTGGTTTTAACCAATAGCAATGCATTATTCTAGCCAATCATTCGGTATTATAGTGATAATTCTGCTTCCTCATCGATAATACCTTGTTTACATTGAAACGTCAAAATTTTACTTTGAATTTGTCATTATTGACAACTAAAAGTGCTTCGAAGTTTATTGAAAAATGAAAACAAACCGATTCAGTGCCATCACCCAAGAGAAAATTGAACATTCAGGTAATAAAAAAATTTCAATTGTTGAAAAAAATAATCTTCCCAAATACAACTCGCTCTTCAAATTTTATAACATAATTTTTTATTTTCATCACTCAAACTTGTTTATTTGAGGCAAAAACATTCAAACAAACCGAAATTAGATAAAATCCCTCGTCCTAACGGACTCGTGATTTTATCAATCGGTTTGCTTTCATATTATTGCCAAATAAACAAGTTTTCGTGGAAAAGAAAAAATTATCGATAAAATTTGAAGCACTCGTGGTATCACATTTGATAATTTTTTGATATAGATTTTTTGATATAGTAACCAATCAAATTACTTAATTTCAAGTCATGTGTCAAATTTCACCCAATCACCGCTGTATTACAGCGATAATACCCTACATGTGGTGTTTTTAGTTTGGTGCTTACTTTTTATTAAACATTAATTAAACGTCAAACTGACAACTGGATTAAAAATGTCGCGAAGATTAGGTATTGCATCTAACGATTCAATTAATTTACCAATTGTACTTTTCACAACTGTAGTTTTAAAGGCCGGATACGAAATGCCTCCCGAAAAAGGGTTTCTTACCTGTCGCTAAAAGGGTCACATACGAATTGCCTCCTAAGCTCTAAATAAATTACCAGCTTCTAATCTTTGTACGAAGGTGAGACGTTGCCAAACTTTCGTCCTTTTATAGAATTTCGTTAATAACTCAATATTAACCATTATTTTTTGGTTTTAATATTTTGATTATTTTGATCAAAAACATAAAGACATGATAAGTATTTTATACATTTATTAAAACAAATCATCAGCAGAAACTTACAAAATTACATAATATTATCATCGCAGAAAATTTAAAAACACCAATTTTTAAGAAAATTACGACTCAAACAATAAAATTCAGTCTGCAGACTGAACTATTCAATTTTATATACAAATCATCAGAAGAAATTTACAAACTTACAAATTATTTTTCCTAAATTTGTATGACACTAGTTTCACAAATTCTAATTTATTTATTGTACCTTCTCTTAATTGTAATATTTTTTCATTTACAAAATTGATTTTTGCTGTACTTTCCTCAACAATTCTTTTTGGTACCGAGACAGAATTTATTTTAATATAGGTATTTATTTGAAATTGTAAAATAATCTCAATAAAATTATTTATATTTGGATGAGGGCAGTAGAAAGACGAGTTATACTTGGAATGGAAACTTTCACATGGGTTTGTGGTTCTTTCTAAAGATGAAGAGTGCTCAGCCCAGAGATGTGGCGGAAATTTCGAATTTTCCGATATATAATTATCCACAAGATAATCACAAAACTGAGTGACCCTTTCATCGACTGGTTTAATTTCGGACAAATCTATTGCAAAAAAATCGCCAACTTCTTCAGGATCTAAGAATGATAGGCCAAAAATATATGACAGAAAATGGGTAATTTCACTTGAGTCAGCACCTTTTTTCTGGTATTCTGGAGCTAAGCCCAGTGCTTGAAGCTTTCTATACCAAGCCTGACCCAAATGAAAACGACATCCACGAAGATCTGCTTCAGGGAATGCCTTACGGATACCATTATGTATAGAAATTTCAAAGTCTGAAGTTATTACTTTAGGGGATACAGGGCAATTGAGTTTAATACATTCTTCTATGATATATTTAAACACGAGATAATAAGAAGATGACTTTTTATCTTCAAGTAAACAGAAGACGAGAGGAATATAATGTCCATTTTTTAAGCCATGTATAGTGAACAATTGGGTGAAAAAGCGAGGACAGTACTCAAAAGTTCCGTCGACATACCAATTGGAAACAGTCGAAAGAAAAGAAAGATTTGAAGAACAGGATAATATAACAATGTGATTATCTTTGTCATTTTTAATTATAAAATTTTCGTTCCTATTTGTAATAATCGAAGTTGAATCGATAGCAATATGAAATTCAGATATACTTTTAGGAAGTTTAATTAAAGAATTAGTTGTTCTAGCGTAATATAAATTCTGTCTCACCCTATAGATATCGTTGGTAGTAAATGTCTCTATATTCGTCTTCTTAAGTTCTTTACATATGAGCTTCATTGGTTTTTCGTTGATATCTTCCACGGCTGCTCTTTTTATCGAATTGCTTACGGCTTTCCTATTGGACACTTCGGCAGACAACTTCTCGTGATTGTGATCTAATATCGACTCAATTATCGAATTGTCACATCCCTGCGTTTTCACAAATGCTTTGCAGGTTTTCTTAGTACATGTCCATCGCTTTACCGTATCTTTGGCCAACATTTTTTGAAAACCGAATGTGAAACCATCAATTGATATTAAAGGTTTGCCCTTTTGACTCGAACACATCGTTGATTCCATTATTTCGAATATTATAACTTAATCCACTTAAACACAATTTGAACTTAAAATTGACAAACTGATACAAGCTTTAAATCGACAAAACTGAGACAAGAACTAATAAACTTGAAGTATTTATACAAAAATTAAGTGATCACATAATTATAGAAAGAATATTTATTATAAACAACTAATTACCAGATTTAGTAGGTGCAAACTACCCTATTCATGGAATAGATTAGAGATTAGAATCGTGTTAGATCAAAACAATTAGAATACTTAGTGTAGGTACATCGGCTTTATTTTTAATGGTAAACAATTTTATTTTCTAAACAAAAATGTACACTGATTAAGTAATCACATCATTATAGAAAGGATATTTATTATAAACAACTAAGTGTACTTCGGCTTTGTTTTTAATTGTAAACAATTTTATTTTCTAAACAAAAATGTCGTACTCTGAAATATTTTGTTAACAGATTTTATGTACAGTGCATAAGAATTAGAAAAATAAAAATAGATATATATTTACCTATTCAAATTATAATTTGGCAACATTGTGTCATTATACAAAGATTAAGCACACAAAATATTACCATAAATGATTAAGGACCCGGAGGCATTTCGATTGTACCCGGGAGGCATTTCATCTATGAAAATAGGTACCTGAAAAAACGGGAGGCATTTCGATAACACCGGTTTTAAATAAAAATGAATACTATTTGATTAAAATTAATAAAGTTTGTTTTCAAAATTACCTATTAAACATCAGATTTGCAATCAATTTTTTGAAAGCTACAAAGTAAAAAATTATCTTATCGAATACTCCTCGGGTCTTGATAAATACTCAAAATTTTGTCGTAGAGAATCCTTCAAGCGTGTTGTCTGCGGCCTTTTGGGCTATTATCAAGCAACACGCTTTCAGCATTCTCTATGACAAAATTATCTCGGTATTATCAAGACCCTAGGGGTATTACTATTGAAAATTCTATGGGTGATTTTTATTATAAATATACTTCTGTGAAGCTGTGAAGTTGACAATTATTGCTTCTTCTAGCCAACTGAGAAGTTGAATTTCTCTATTAGCGGTTAATAATTTTCTATTATTAACCTAGGTCAATAATGGAAAAATTCATTGAGAATTCAAGGATAGTAGTTCAACAAAAACTTATGCAACTTTGTATACCCAGGACATTGTCTTTAACATATTTGCTGCTTGAAATTACCTATCAAGATAAAGGTATTTGAATAAAAATGCCATTAGTTTAAAATTCGCGCTCAACCAAAAATGACTGATGACATAACGAGTACGTTCATAATAGGAGTTTAGCTGCGAGGTACCGGTTACTACCAATTCAATGGGATCGGTACCACAGATTATAAAGAGAACAGATACGAAAGCTTGACAGAGAACAGTAAAAAAAGAGAGATGGGTGGACATACCCATTTAAATGCCCATCGTCTTATGTCGACTCCGTTCGGACTGCTTCGAGAAATTTGTCAACAGGTTTGTTAATTTGCATAATATTTCCTTCAATTTACGATTATAGGTCAAATATTTTATAAGCATTTTTTTAAGTGTGATAGTTATACAGATACAAATATTCGATAATTACTTGTTTTAAATCAATTTTATTAACATTAAAAGAATTATACTATTAAAAAGATTATAATGTATAAAAATCATACCATAAATATATACTTTTTCAACAACCCACATCCTTGGCAACCCTGCACAATGACGGTGACGGCTAACCTAATACCTAACATAATCAAAACGTCAAAACATGCTCAAAATCACTTGTAATCTGTTTTTATTTATAAAATTCACTGAAAAAGTTTTGATACTCTCAGAGATCGAACGACAATGACTATGATTTTTTTCATACTGTGGTCCTATCTACAGATAACCTACTTATAGATAAGCATTTGACAGGGTTGTGGTCTTTGCTAACAGCCGGGAAAAAGAATCATATATTTTTAGGATATTAGGCAGTATGTTTAAAATGATTGCAATTTTACCTCCATTGCAAAATGGCATTTATGGTTAATTTTTCAACATTTCATTTAAAGTAACTCAACAATTGAATGATATTACAAAATAACAATCAAATAGTCAAGTTACTTTAAATGAAATGATAAAAAATGCACCATTGTTACGTCTGATGTGGGAGCAATAATCAACCACTTCATATATTTTTATTAATTATCAAAAAAAACACACTAAGTAAATGTTTTTTCCATGTATGTAATGGTAAACAAAAAGAAACAATATAACAACAATTTACTTCAATAGCTTGAAAAACCGGTACTATGGGCAGCTATATGTATTACAAAAAGCAAAAAACACATCGACTTCTGCAGGTGCTACAAATAAAACTAACTAAAAATCAAAACTTGTATACTATTAACAAAGGACAGTTCACAAGGACAAACTAGTGAATATTTTTTAAATAGTACTGTAATATTATTACTTTCTTGAAACTGCTTACTTTTGAAAATTGTTAGTCGCTTATTGGCAATTTTCAAGAGGGGAACCTCCATAGATGTCTACATAATGATCCTAATATCTGTGGACAATGTTATTATTCACAAATATGATTTTATACAATATAAGATTTATATTACCTTCTATACAGTGTGGAAGGTGTATATGTGTGTGTATGATCAAGGCATATTATCAACAACATATTATCAACAGCAATTAATTTCTTATTTAAATAAATATAAAATACTCACTCAATGTCAATTTGGTTTTAGAGAGGATCTTAGTACCACTGATGCAACGTTTGCTCTAATTGAAAAGTTACATGAAATCTTAGAGCTTGAACAATATCCGTTATGTATACCTATTTTGTGACTTGTCAAAAGCATTTGACTGCGTTGACCATCAATCCACGTCAATCAAGATCACGTCAGTGATCTTGTCGCTCCGCCTACCGCATCCCGAGCAACAAGATCACTGACCAGCCGAATCGGAACCATCGGCTCGACCTGCGGCCGCCCACCTGAGCTGGCCTATAAGAAACAAGCAAGCAGCGAGACCTCTTACGTCACAATAAACTCACATATTTTCCCGCGCTGAGTAAATATTTGAAAATTACCATTTTTGTTAAGTTAATAAAAAATCACTGGTTTAATTTATTTGTGTGAAATATTGATTTCTGGCATAATAGTACCACAAAGTACCTGCTCCGACTCTTTTTTAATTTTTTCCGCTCATAGGAAAATACCCTATTGTCAGCGGAATAAACAAAGATTATTTACTACTTCCTTCTACTACCGTCATGCAAGGCGTATCGGATTGGTTTCTCGCTAACAGACTAGCATTGAACATCGACAAAACTCAAAATATATCCTTTAACCTAGCCTGCCCTGGGGTGAAACCTAGAGCATGTCTACTCATCAGGAAAAATATTAATTATTTTTTGCTTACAGGCTTTTGCACTCCAGATGTAGTAGCCATCCAGATGTACTTACCGGAGAAGAATGGTTTGACAAACATAGTCGCCTGCTCTGCATACTTCCCAGGAGACATGGATACTGTATCCCTTCTTGCTATACGACGATTAATCGACTATAGCAAGAAGAACAGACTTCAGTTAGTCATGGGCTGTGACGCCAACTCACACCATACATCGTGGGGCAGCACGAAGCACGAATATAAATCGCAGAGATAAGTTACTCTTTGATTATATATTAGGGGAAGGGCTATCAGTTATAAACAAGGACTTTGAACCAACCTTTGTAACTAGAAACAGATCAGAGGTGTTAGATTTAATTATCAGCTCAAACTTTCTGAGCAATAAGATACGGCATTGGGCTGTATCTGAAAGACTGAAAGAGATAATCGCAACTCTACTTGGTGGAAATAATGTCTAGAAAAGCGAAGAAAATAAGTTCGACGACTATTTAACCGAGCTAAAGAGTCAGGCAACTTGGAGCTTTATAGAACTACTCTAACGAGCTACAATGAAGAAATCAGAAAAGCAAAGCGGGAGTCTTGGAAAAAGTTCTGTGAGAGTATTTCTGGTATACCTCTTAGTACTAGAATTCACAAGATTCTCTCTAAAGAGTATATTGCTGAGATTGGGTCGATGAAGCGACCTGATGGAACTTTCACGACCTCTAGAAATGAAACGTTAGATCTTTTGATTAAAAATCACTTTCCTGGAAGTTTGACTCTGGATAACAATCGACCTCCGCAAAAAAAGATCGATTGGGAGGCTGCCAAGGAAGTTATCACAGCACCGGCAGTTGAATGGGCAATCAAATCTCTTCAGCCTTTCAAATCTCCCGGTGAGGATGGCATATTTCCAGCTCTGCTGCAAAATGGACTGGAATTACATTTACCCATCCTCATTCAACTGAATAGAGCTAGTCTGGCGTGGAATTACATACCACCCAGTTGGTTGGCGGCTAGGGTGGTATATATACCAAAAGTGGGCCGCACAGACGCACACCCTAAATCGGTCAGACCAATTAACCGAACATCTTTCCTTCTCAAAGGACTTGAAAAAGCACTGGATTGCTACATCAGGCGGGTAGCTTTATATAATTCCCCCCCGAGCATCCACCAATATGCTTATCAAACTGGCAAATCAACAGATTTAGCGTTACACAACCTTGTTGAGAAAATCACACAATACCTTAACAACAAGAAGGCCATATTTCTTGACATGAAGGAGGATTTGACAATGCACTACCGACCTCCATTGGTTCAGCTTTGACTGAAAAGGGCATCAAACCAACCATTACTGGTTGGATATATGCCATGCTCACAAATAGGACAGCCACTACATCTCTTCAGGACGAGACCATCAGCTTTAAGGTTTCCAGGGGATGCCCACAAGGCGGAGTACTATCTCCCCTACTGTGGTCTCTCTTGATGGATAACTTGCTTAGCGATCTCGAAAGAGAAGGGATAGAACTGCAAGCGTATGCAGACGACCTTGTCATCTAGGCAAGGACCAGGTCAGGAAGGGTAGCATATAATATCCTCCAAAAGACGTTTTACGATGTCCACCGTTGGTGACAGAGGGAACAAATGTCTGTTAACCCTGGCAAAACTGTAATAGTTCCCTTCACTAGAAAAAGGAAGCTGGAGGATCTCCCATCACTTTCCTACCATGGTGAGGTTATTCCATTTGAAGCGGAAGTAAAATATTTGGGGATTATCCTCGATAAGAAACTTACTTGAAACGCTCGCTTGGAAAAAGTTATCCATAAGGCCAGACTATCTTTGTGGACATGTCGCAGGATCTGTGGAAAATCTTGGGGCTTGGGACCCAAACAAATCTATTGGATATATGTGATGATCATTAGACCAATGATCACATATGGAGCTATTGCCTGGTGGCCAAAAGCTTTACAGCGAACGGCCCAAGCAAAGCTCTCTGGTTTACAGAGACAGGCTTGTCTGGCAATTACTAGTGCTATCAGCTCCACACCGTCAGCAGCCATGGAAATCCTTCTGGACCTACCTCCTCTCCATATATTTTTGGAAAGAGAGGCTAGATGGACAGCATACAGAATTGTACATATTTCTAAATGCACAAATCAGGCTTATGCAGAACGAAGCAGAATGCTAGCGGACAGTGAAAGTCACAGTTTTCTGGGAATGACCTCTGACATAATGCCTCCAACAGTGAACTACGACCTGCCTTACACCGTCCTAATTCCAAATAGAGATGAATGGGTCCTCCGTAAGAATGAACTATTAAGAGCAGACAGCTCAAAAACACCCTCAGGCTCTGGTGCAGGTGTATACGGGCGCAGACCTAGGATAGAAATTTCAACCTCTCTAGGATACTATGTAACCGTATTTCAGGCGGAAATTTACGCCATTGTTTCATGTGTAGAGAGAGGGAGCAAGCCAATCTCATACATAGAACAATAAAAATTTTCTCGGACAGCCAAGCGGCTTTAAAAGCACTTAGCTTTCGCCGTGTAACGTCGAAATTGGTTTTAGACTGCCAAAAAAGACTCTCCTCAATAGGAGAACTCAATAATGTATTGCTGGTCTAAATCCCTGGCCATTCTGGCATGGAAGGAAACGAGAAGGCAGACTCTCTTGCAAGGGAGGTTGCCGCACCGCACGTGTTTCTATCGGACCAGAACCTACAATTCGCATCGCAATAAGTTTTCCCAAACAAACACTAAATACCTGGACAGCAAGAAGAGCTTTAGACTTCTGGCATAATTATCAGGATTGGTTCATTCAAAGGCTTTTATACATCCTTTGAAGTATGTCTCCAAACGAATGTTAGACCATAGGAGGCATGACCTACGTTGTCTAACAGGCCACTGTCATCTGAATCATCATATGCTAAAACTTGGACTGTCGGAAAATCCGACTTGCCGTCTTTGTCTGGTAGATGATGAAACAGCAGAGCAAATAATTTGTGCCTGCCCCGCCGCGGCTCGAATCAGGTATCTGATGTTTGGCAGGGTCTCTCTCTCGCCCTCGGTCCTGAAATATCATTCACCAAATAAACTAATCGGTTTTGTTAAGAAGCTGAATTTGTTTGGTGAAATCTGAATAGGTGTGAGCCAAATAGACTCTTGCGAGTCGCAGTGGATGACCTTATAGACCCACTCACCACAAACCTAAACTAACCTTACCTAACATATTTGTAGCAATAACGGTGGATTTCGCTCAATTTCATAGTATAATGCAATATGGTATTGCAGAAGAGTAATGGGCAAAGGACTACTACCTGAGTTGGTTCACTGGCTTCACACAACGATCATCTATGGAATAATAGTCTAAAGGAAGAGGACAGAAGTGTCCTCAGAAGTGAACATATTAATTGCAATCCAAAGACAAGCCCTCCTTGGTATTATTGGGACAATGAACAGCACAGGGACGGCATCAATGGAAGCCCTTGTTGGACTTCTCCTCCTTTGGAACTTTTTGTGAGGTCGGAGGCGGTGATGGCAATTCTAAGGGTGAAGTTGGGAGACTTGTGGTTCCCGAACAATGTTCGAGAAGGACACAGTGATATATCTGGGACAATACGACAATACTAAATGGACACATATTTTACATGCGTTTTAATAGCATGGCACCCAGGGAACAGGTGATGCATCCAGGTAATTCTGGAGAAATCATCTGATTCACCGATATATCCAAAAGAAACCATGGCATTGGGGCTGGTATAAGTGGACCTAGGAAGAAACTGTTCCTTAGGCTTGGTCGATAAACAACTGTGTTTCAAGCAGAGACAATTGCAGCAATAGCTTGCATTGATGAAAACATCAGAAGAGGATATGCCGGAAGAAAAATTAAAATATTCACTGACCGCCAAGCTCTGCTTAAAGCTATCCAATCCAATCCAACAACTAGGTCTAAACTGGTAAAAAACTGTAAAGAATCCCTTAACATACTCGCAAGGGACAACAAAGGGTCTCTAATATGGGTGCCATGAGGGGATTGCAGGGAATGAAATGGCAGACCAGTAAGCTACAGAAGTCTCTTAAGTAGCCCACACAGATCCGAAACCGTTTTGTGGAATCACAAAGGATTGCATAAGAGGGGAACTGGCTAGTTAAGGAACTCCAACTCAAATGGACACCTCAATACTAAGAGTTTACTGAATGAGGGAGACAAGGAACTTTGTCCAGGCTGTTGGCACTGGGTAAGAACATTTTTTTAAGACAGTTACCGACTTGGTAACTGGACACTGTACCCTGAGGATGCATCTGCACAGGATGGACAAAGTTAGTGAACCTATGTGCAGAAAATGTGAACTCTACGAAGAAACACTAACTCACATACTCTGCTTCTGTGAGAACTTACAAGGACGGAAGTACTTTGGAGTGGAAATAACACAACCATCACAACTACTGAAAATCCCTCCAGTTAAACTGGTGGCCTATATAGAAGACAGGAAGCTTCTGGTATGGAAGTAGATAACATGGATGGTACAAAGATTCAGTTCAAGTGCCTGGGCTGTTGAGCACAACTCAAACGTATGAATAAAAAATACAGCGTGGAACAGCCAAAAGGATAAATTTGATAGTGGATAAATGAAGGCGTATTAGGTCGTTTTTCCCAATACGCACTCATTTATTCGTTTTCGCATTTATTCCATTTGGCTGTTCCATACTGTATGATTATCAACAACTGAAAATGGCTTGATGCAATCCAATACATCTCACACACACTATTGCCTTATAGATAGAAATGTTGTTTCTTATGGTGGCCCTCTGTCATAGTGGATTTATTTGGTTTATAATCTAGAACATAATCACATTTTTTGACATTCAATAAATATACCATGGAGACTAAATAATACATTGAAAAAATTACCGTTCCAAATTATTCGTTCCAACCAAATTAAAAGCTGTTCTACCTGGATTGGAAGTATAAAGATTTATTAAGAAAAACTACCTTACTAATTTGTCACTTTTTATGTTATGAAAGATATTTTGTTTTACCGAGTGCACTATACATTATATTCATTCACAATGAATTTGAACATTTTGTTTTTCGGCAATGATTAAAGATATAATATTAACTAAATCACACTTCCATAGCAAACTAGAATCACCAAGTGCCCAAACCCTGGTACTATCTTTACTATGAGATGAGAGTTTAACTTCTTCACTTTCCATATACTATATACTAACCCATATTTACAACATTTCCTAATACTGTACATAATGTATACTTTACACCCATATAGGTTAGTATGGGTTTTATAAACAGCATAAATTATGTTCAACAGTGATTTTCATCTGTAGTGTTCGACATTAAAATTGATTAATAACACTTACCTAATATCGTTATTGAGAATCTTCTTCTTCTTCTCTTTCCCCCAAAGTTATTGAAAATGTTATTTCATTCACGCTGGCATCAATTTAAACTTTGTCAATTACGTCAATTGAAATAATTAATGAAGCTATAGCTCCTTCTAATAATTACCTTTTAAAATTAAATACAAGAAGCATAAAGTAAACGTTACTGTTCCCCTTCATTACGTTTAATTTTTTCTTCCCATTTTAACGAAAGTAGGGGAAGGAAAATTGATTTGTGTTAAAATTAGTCAAGATCATGAATAATTTAACAACAAATTTGTGTATCTAATGTCTTGAAAATTTGAATAATAGTACCGGCTTAAAGAGACATTTGGTGTAGTTACGTTTTATGTGAGTGGGGCCTTCTTGCCACCTCTACAGCGACCCCCGGTCTATTGTGGCTCACCTCTGGGGATTACAATTTACCCCAAAAGCCTGTGCTTCTGACGGAGTCCATGGTTGTATTTGGTGATACTTCGTTCGGCTCTAAGGTACTCAAACCGAATATGTCATACCTTACCCTGCCCAAAGCTGAGCATGAGCATAGCATGTGCTCCGCAGTTTCGTTTTACAAATTACAGAACTGACAGTCCGAGGTCTGAACCAGACTCATCCTCTTTAGGTGGTAATTTAGTCAACAATGTCCAGTAATCAGTCCCGACAGAATGCGTAGGTTTGTTCTACTCCATACCAGGATCTGCTCATGTCTTGTGCTCGAAGTGTAGTATATGAACGCCTTCGAGTGAGAGAGCCCCAGTATGTCTGCCCAGTACGTGTAGGTTTTCTTCTCCACCCAGGTAGCTATGGCTGATCTAGCAGTGCTTTCCGCAATGCCAAAAAATGGTTCAGGTCCAATAAATAGAGTCTCTGATCCCTTTTTTCCGGCCTTCTCGTTGCCCTCCACTCCACGATGCCCCGCACCCAGGTCAAAATGACGTCAATCAAGGGATTGTAGACAGTTATATACCATCTTAGATTTCTCCCTGTTCGAGCTCAGTGCTTTAAGAGCAGCCTGGATATCTGACAGGATGTGTATATTATTTTCACAACAGATTGATTCATCAGCTCTAAGTGGCGTATACTCCTGAAAGACGCCTGAAAGACGGTAGCGTACCTGCCCAGGTTGGCTGCTGAAGAACGTAACTCCAGCCCCGTTTCCGGTTTTGGATCCGTCAGTCTAAGTCACGTAGTCCGTTTCTAGGAAGGAGATTTATTCGCTGTCTCTCGTGAGAATAAGGACCTTAAAGGGCTTGTCCTCGGGATGTTTTGTGACAGAAAGATCCAAGAATATGGTGATTTTGTATTTCCCTCATCAATCCCGAGTGATCTATTAGTCTTTCCATTCATTTGCATTTTATGAGCCGCTCTCTTGGCTTCCTTCTCCAAATGAATTTGGAGAGGATCTAGTTGCAGAAGGGCTTCCAAAGCCGCCGTTAGTGCTCCGGTAAGATATTAAGACATTAGAAATTGTGGAAATTACAGAAGCATCAGCATCACGCAGTTGAGGATTCCATTCGAAGCCTATGAATTCATCCTGGAAAGGAAATTTAAAGAAAGTGATATAGAATCAACTAGAAGAACCGAAGAGTGGTAGAAGAAGTGAAGACTATATCTTTATCATAAAACAAGTAAGTAGTGATGATGATAATTAGGATTAATGAAATATATCTGTAATTTTTTGACTTGGAGAAGACATTTAAGAGAATGTAGTGAAAAAAAGTTATGGGAAGGATGGCGATACAGAAACGTTAACAACACGAAACGGTATCTAAAGTCTATAATATGATAACAAAAACTATGCAAGAAAAGGCAGCTTGCAATCACAGATCTTTATAGTTAGCGATGTATCTGTAAGTGTATTGGATAAATTTCTCTATCTCTCTTCCCAGTTTTTGTTGCTCTTCTTTGTGCATTCCACTCATCCATCGTTCCAACTTTTATTTGGTCTTTCCCTCGTTCTTTACAGAGCTAACTGCGCCATCCATATTTACTTCTGTCATGTCATGTCTATGATTATGCATGCTATTGGGTGTCCTTGCTTTCTAAGTTGTAGTCGTTTTATACCAGAGGCTCCCAAACTTTTTTCCCATAGACCAATTTCAAAATTTCACAGGTTCCGGTGGATCCCTTGCAACTACGTTTCTACCATATTCCCAAAACTTGACAAAAAATATGAAGAAGACTAGATCAAACGAGGGAAACGCTATCAGAATATTTCTCGTAGTTTCCCACAGATATTTTTCATTCGTATGTAGAGTCAAACAAGTTTATGCTAGATTTTACCATTAGGAAGAGCACATCATTTTGAGGCTCAGTGCAAAAAATTATTCAGTCAGAAATTAGTCAGCGAGACTCCTAAGTCGCCTAAAAAAATTATAAACATTAAACAGCGCTCCTCTTCGAATTTCAGGCGTGAAGTCATCGCATATGAAATCTCTCGTTCAGAGAGCGGATACCGCACCGATCGGTTTTCGGTTTTAGCAAACTCTAAACAGTGTTATGTTTGTGAAATAAAAATAATAAAAAAGCTATAATTATTGTGCGGTTCCAGAATGTAAAAGTACTACGAATTAAACATCTAACACAACATTTATTTCTATTAATAAGGATGCAAAAAAACGGAAGCAGTGGCATAAAAGCATAAAAAGACTCAAAGCATTCACTGATAAGTCAACATACTTTGTTGGTGTATTCTTAAGATTTCATTTTCCTTCAATCAAAAGTTCAGAATCGTTGTAAATTACCTTATAAAATACGTTGTGAATCCATATTGAGAGGGTTATTGAAAATCACACGTTTGTATTAATCTAAATTTTCTAAAATACGTGGATAATATTGTTCTCATAGCTTGTGGTGTTATTAATGTTCAAAATTATTTAATAAAATAATGGATCAGCTCTTCACAAACTAAATTTCATTAAATATTGGTTTTTTCCTTAAGGGGAATTTATCGGCAGCGATTTGAGAAAATATCGAAACATTTTTGGCAAAGAATTTTGAGGTAATGGATGTATTGAAAATTAAGAAAAAAATATATCATGTAGATTAATGTTGAACTTAGAGTTCTCATCGAATAAAAACTTTGAAATGCTAACCAAATTTTGTTGAAAAAAATACGAATCATGAGGTAATTACACATATTAAGCAAAGTTTGAGCCCTTGTAAAGAATTAAATATGGATTAAATGGAAAAACTAATTGATAAGAAGTCTAACTTGAAGCTTTATGCATACTATATAAAAATCAGAGAATCCTCAAATTACTTATGACCGTACAATTCCTTATTGAAATTCGGTTGCTACCACTAAAATATCGGATAAAAATGGACCGCTTGGCTACATGTTGCGGAGCTTTCATATTTCTAATAAAATTTTCGTTATGTGAACTTAAACGTGAGGACGTAGGGAAACAAAAAAATATACAAAGCATAATAATTGTGCAAGGTCGAATTTGGTAGATGCCCCTTTAATCAGGTAATCTTTTTCAGTAGATCATCAACAAAACTGGCGTATTTTATATGTTTTAAAAAAAAATTATTTCATTTGATTCAAAGTCCGGATAAAAATATCGCTTTTTTTACCAGTGAGGTGCATGTGCATCTAAATCTGATGTAACATTCGGAACTAATACCTGCTTCATCAAAATAAGGTTTCCTTGTTCTTTTCAACATTGGTGATTTAATTTCCACTACACATTCATCATAAAAAGCATCTGGAGAAGCTCCTATAATTGGGCAGTCTGCAGTTAAAAAAATCCTAATTTTTTTTGATTTTTTTTTAATTCGTTTTTCAAGAAATTCAAGTACGTTTTCAGTATTGTAATATCTAAGCCTACTATTCGTAATTTATCCTTTTTTTGCCTCTTCAAGGGGTTCTGCAAGACTTTCACCGCCTGATTTTTTTTTTCTTTCCAAAGACCATGGTATAGTTATAAACTTTTTAAAGGTCTAAGCTGATGATAGAGATAACACAGTATCCGTAGTGGACGGTTCCTCTCTCATATGATGGAGCTACATGAGAAAAACAAAAACATGCTTACAGCCTCCCTCCGAAGCAGGACAATAACACTTAGCTTCGTCTATTTTTTCAAACTCTAAAACAGTACAAACAGCTTCGTAGCATTTTGAGTTTAGTTAATGCTCAGGTGTCATTCCTGCTAATAAAATACATTTATTTATTTATCCCTTCAAAGTTTTGAGTAACCTATAGTGTTATCTCCGTAACTTTGTCCACCACACCAGAAATAAAATAAAACATCTGGAATCACCCTGTATATCATTCGAGAGAGCATGTATTTGTGAAAATATTGACATTTTTAATCTCTCTGACCCGTAAATAGCCAAAAACTATGTGTCACATAGTATAAAATTATAATTTAATAAACTCGTGTTTTTTATTAAAAAACTCCGACTTAGTTAGCATACTAATATATTATTTTATAATTGTTTTACTGACACTTCGTAAAAACTTTTATGTTTTATAAAGTATTAATTCGCGATAAATTTGTTGCGCTTAACTGATCTGTCACTATAATTGTTTTAAAAACGTGCTTATAGGGAAATTTTAAAATAATTCTAGAATGAGTTATAGAGCTATTTTATAAACGTTTATAAAATACTTTTTATAGAGCATATTAGCTCTGAATGTTACTTTGTTTTAGGAGCATATTATAATGGTTCTTTATTGGTTTAATCTATCGCTATTAAAGCAATAATAAAATTGTTTTGTAACGAACATTATGTACTAATAATAAAATAGTTTTTTTCAATTGGTATTGATAAATGTGAATTGCTTTCTGCAGCAGATTGGTATAAAAACGAGTGATTATAAAATTGTTGTTTCATAGTTTCACAAAAAACAGATGGAAAACAAATAATATGTTGCATAAAGAGGACTTCTAGCATTAAAATGTTTCAAAATTTCATTTCTGCCGCCTGTATTTTGCTTTTTTGTAGTTTAGAAAGTTTCCAGCTATCGCATCTATAGGGATTGATCTGTAAATGGGAGGGGGGTTAAAAGCAAAACGGGTAAGGTCTATTTATGAAAAGTTCGAGAAAATGGAAAAAAATTACTGGCGTTTTATATTAAGCATTATCACTAGCAAATTATGCTTAAATATATTGTTCACAACAATGTGACATTTGGGAGTGAGACTTTATAAATTAATTGGTTTTGAAATCGACCTTTAAAATTTAGGCAGTGAATTTACAAGCACAAT
>CAJUYH010003163.1:0-34458 GCA_910591685.1 Galerucella tenella | reverse complement strand
TATTATAAAGATTTACTATGAAATATGTGCAGCTATGTGTTAAAGTTAGCTGAACAGGAGATAGAAACAATACATTTTGTAAACCAATATTCATGTTTCTTACTCAACAAAACTAAATTATCTATTCTGCTAAAAAAATCCCGATTTATTATTAAATATCTTCAATCCTAGGAGTCGCCAATACTTACGTGTAGAAGACCATTGAAAGTTAAACAATTAAAATAAAAAACATGCTTTATCAAGGTCAAATGAATATGTTTTATATATCTACGGAAATCTGATTACTGTATATTGATCTGGGATGAGAATAACTATTTGAAATAGATTTGTTGTGAGAAAGCTATTGTGTATGAATGCATTCACAAAAGTATGGTACATGTCTTGTACTTACAAACACTGAAACTTTTGTTTGGTTTCATCCAATTTCTTGCTAGAGATTTAATGGCATTACTCGGCAACTGTTGGGGTTTCAGGAATTCTTCACTCCCCCATTCAAATTGTCCTAGAACACAACATAGAGCAATCAAAGTGAAATTTAGATTGTTTGTCATGTTAATTAAGTATTGAATAATCCTCAATTTATTCCAATCTTAGGGTACTTTTGATTTTGTCATGTCTACACTGACTGACTGTATCAATAGTGACTCACTCCATATATGATAATTGGTGAGATCAGTTTTCAACTTCCATATATTTTCTTGAAACATTTTCAGGTTTTCAATTATATACAAGTGATCACTGCATTAATATTCTATGAATTTTTATCATTTTTCATCAACTCTTTTATTTATTCAAATAATTCATTTATGTATTGTTTTAATCCTTACCAGAGTCTGGACTTTCCATATTTGTGCTGGAATCATCTTCGACAGTCCTAATAGGCTTAAGATGAGCTAAAATGTAGTTTTTTTGTATTGTATGCTACTTTTTATAACAAATAAAAATTATTTCACTTGTTTTTAGAAGAATTCAAAAAAAAGGAACATACTGGCTTTGACAAAAATGGTAATACATTAATTTATCAAAAAATATGTAATAATGTACCTTAATGTCTTACTCAATTTTCTACACCACACACACCACTTCATATATGAATAGACACTTTTAATTTATTAAAGTACAATTTTAATCCATTTACTTACAAAAAACTAAATGTTACACAAAACTATTTGATTTTACTGAAAAAAGTCACTTAAATTTTGATTTAGTGTGCATACATACATTTTGGAACTTTTGAAGTCTTTTGATTTCTCTGGGATTTTCTTACGCCTGCAATTTGTTTTGCACTTGTTATAGTTTTTCTTAAACCAACTTTCTTGATTGTTGTTTTACCATTCCTGCAGATAAGATACTCTATTAAAACAGTAATAAGAGTTTCAGTTTCTAAAGTTTTATTATTATCATTTCATATAGTGTGATCATGAATCTAGATAGGTAATTAAAATATATATTATTATACAAACCTTGAAGGTGAACAAACAGCTTGCGATTCAATTTTTTTCAGTTTTTCTGTATAAACATCATGATGGTTATGGTCAAATCTATTATCTAAGTTTTTGCACACTGATATAAGTTCTTCATATTCCCCAGTCGCCTCTAAAAATTAGTGAAAATAATGGGTATCACAGGTACAGTAAATATTTAAGAATAGTCAATGAAAATTTTAAAAATACACCAATGCCGAAACATTTAAAATCTCAACATAATTAGGTGATTCTTTATACCTAAACTTGCGCACAATTGTATAATTTCCTTTAATTTGTCCTTAGTGCTCAGGATATCACATTGTACTCCTATATCAGAAAACCGTTTCTCAGGTATAATTTTTATATGCTCTAATATTTGTGTTTGATTTTTTGAATATGCTGGCGTTTCACTTTCTAGATATTTTGCTATTCCACTTTCTGTTTCTGGTATTTCTGTACTGGTGCTTAACTCTGATTCGGAATCTGTATAAGCTGGCTCTTCATCTAAAAAATACATACTTGACGTCATTCTCCGCTTCATAGTGTTATTGGCTTGTTGAACGCTAGGCTGAATTGTTACATTTTGTAGGATATTAATTTTTGTTTTATATTTCTTTTGAGACATGGTAAATTACAATATTATGACATTTATTCAAAATTTAACGTCACAAATGAACACAGATTACTCAAGACCATAAAGTACATAAAATACTAGTATTTTATGATAAAGTAGGGACATTTTTTGTCACTGTCACCAAAACAAAACCATCACAGAATAAAACATTTCCACCAACTGACAGGTTTCCTAAGCAAAAACGTAATTTGCTTGTTATCCTTTCTCTCATCTTAAGCGATAAAATAATCAAATAATGTCGAACATCGAAGAAAGCATGGCCACCTAGAATACAAGGCCGGAATCCTAGATGTGGCAACGTGGCGCACCTGTCAAATAGTGGGCCGATGAGAACGACTTGTAGGCCTACTACAATGGTCAGTGTTGTTCCTGTCATTACGTTCGTAATAGATCTATTACCTTTTAACCAGATCTATTACCTTATTACGTTTTGATAGCAATCTATTACCTTTTCATGAATGATACATGGAGTGGATTTGGTAATGACATTTGAACATGCTCATAGGATCACCGATCAGAGCAAGTGAAAGTCAAAATTGACAAAAGAGTCTAAAAGAGAAGAATACAAAAGTGTTGAACGTAAGAAAAATCGAAGTGTCAAATTTTTGAAATTCCATAATCCTATCAATAATCCCCTTTATCCTCTATATATTTGCAAATAAAAAGAAGAAGAAGAATCTATTACCTTTTTTGACAATCTATTACGTTTTTCTGTGGTATTCTGTTACTATAAAATTTTTCCTAGGAACAACGCTGACAATGGTGAGAAATATGAAATAAAACAAGCTATAGAACATTTTTAACGAATAAAAATCGAAATATTTATGGGTAGACTAAATAAAATAAAAATGCAAAAGGTAATTTATTGATAAGAATATAAAATATGAAGAAAATCAGCCTCTACCTTCCCCTACAGCTGACCAGACACCACGTTAAAATAATTATTTCTTCCCCTTTTATTTCTTAATAAACCTTTATTAATACAAACTGAACTACATACAATAATATGGGTACAACAGAATTCTTGAGAAAAAATATAAATAGTGGGTATTTAAAATCATTAAACTAGATAGAATGTACAGAACTATAGTAATTAAGAATTTTTCTTTTTTTACATTTTGTTTCACGGTCTCGCAATGATAAAAGTCCAACTTGATCGGCCCACTATTCACTGTTGCCAAATTTCAGCATTCCAGCCTGTATTCTAGGTGGCCATGGAAGAAAGTACCAAATCGAAAATAAATTAACTTAAATAACACCTCCCAGTTGTTAACCAAAGATACATACGGACCATATGCTTGCATTAGCCTCAACTTATTTGCCGCCAAATTTTGACATATGGTTTACTCTCTTCTCTTTCTAATACTAGCTGCTCGTCTCTTGTCCTCGTCTTGTCTGTATTTTAAGTTAACTATTGTTTATTTATTTTTTACACGTGTAATTTTATGTTTAACTTTTCGATTAATATTTATTAAACACATTATTTATTTAGTTAATTACAACATCAGTTACAAATATGAATACTCTCAACGATTCATACAAATATCAGCATTACAAGTAAGTAGTAAGATCTATATTTAATATATTATTTTTAAGGCCCAATATTACTTATGAATTGGTGATTGATTTTATAAATCGTTACTAAACATAATTACTCGTCAACTAATCTCCACTAAAAGTTGTAAAAAAATTCCATCTCCATTCTTTTCAACCCAGACTAAAAATGAGTTACCAAACCCTGTCAAAATTTCAAAAAATCTAGATGCCATGTCACTTTTTAAAATTAGTTTACATAATATTAAAGTTGAAAAATAATTTGTGATAACTTCTGCATGTTTGTGACAAATGTAAGTTGGTAATTGAAAGATGTTGCTCAATAAAAGGATGAATAAGTTTCACTGAAAATGGAAGATACGTGAATTTCAACTTTTTATTTGTTTGCTGCTGGAAGTGACCCTTTATTCTAAACTGACACACCTGGAAAAAACTGGTGCAGCTAGGCTTTCTGGCTATGCAGAAGAGTTATGGGAAAAACTTGGGGAATATGATCCAAGCTGGTTCACTGGCTTTACACAAATATAACAATCACCTTTAGAACGATAGTGTTATAAAGGACAGAAGTGTCTTCTGCAATCTGCAGTGATTATATTAACTGTAATCTAAAGGCAACTTCTCCTTGGTATTACCAGGGCAATGAACATCATGGAAATATGTTGTCTCAGTCCACAAACATAATGGAATCATTACAAAACATAAAATACAAAATCAGAAAATGACATGAGGGTAAAAAATGAATTTCTAGTTGTATATTAATCATTGATATAGTAAGAACCTAATTTACATTGGTAGTCAAATATACAGTAATACATCAATTGTAAAATAACTTATGAATGAATGTAATCATGGTAATTCATTATTGTCACATCATTTTTTAAAAGATGATACCATATTTATACTCTATATAAATTTCCCTTATCTTTTAGTCAAATTTCTATTGGCAATGAAGTGTACAGAGAAAAAGATGCAGTAGTTATTGACACTGCAAGTGGTAAAAAAATTGCTGTTATTAATGATATATATGATTCAAATGACGAAAGTCTACTTAATGTCACAGAACATATTTTTGCAAGGGACTTGAAAAATCAATTTAATAAACAAAGATTGGAGTATGATAAAAAAAATGAGGTAAGTTGAAATATGTGACAATTATAACATCTATTTGAAAGCCAACCTGGCACATATCAAGGGAAGGAGAAGGGTTAGACACCATCTTGATCTGGAGCATAATATTGAGGACTTGAATGGGGAATAACTGATGCATTTGAAATAAGCTGCTGTCTTCAGGAAAAGCAAAGCAGCTAATCTGTCACGATAAAGAGCTCCAACCTAGAAACTCTTTAATACAGCAATCTGGAATCTGGTGGAAATACTCTGAGGTGTGGTAATTAAAAAAGCTAAAACAAATAGCTTTAGGAATTTCTGTTAAGACATAAATTGGGATTTTCGCTTCATTAAGGACCAGCCAAATTTCTACTAGATTTAGTTAGAATTAGTGGAAGAAACTTAGAAGTGGGTTATATACCAGAAACATGGAGGTGTAGTCAACTTCATTCTAATTGCTGGATAAAGGGACCCAAAAAACCCAAAATTCTTCAGAACAATTAGTTTAACATCATTTTTGCTTAAAGCAATGCATAAAACTATTAATACTTATGCTTTAGATGTGGAGTCTGACAGTTCACAAACTCCACTGTCATTTGACTGACATCATACAAATGGTATTAAACTATATGATCAGCAAACTCAAAAAATAATCTCGGTAACTCTCTTTATTTACTTATTTTTTTTTAGGTAGTTCTAGATTCGACAAAATGTTATGATATATCACTGAAACAAGTTATCAAGAAGTGCAAATTAGTTTTTCCTTGTCCTAACAATGACAATTATTACATTCAAGCTAATAATTTAGATCCATATAACTTTTTTTCTTGTCGTTATTCTCTAAAAAAGGATCAGCTGGTTCCACTTTTAGACCAACATACTGATCTCCATACTCCACAAGGCAGTACAAACAAAAATAATATGAATCCAATAACGGAAATCAACAGTAATATAGAAATTGTTTTTGAAAATGATTATTGTTCACCCACACAAAGAAATCAAGTCAAGAGGAATCTCAACAAGTCTTTTGGAAATTCACCTACATCTAAAGACAAATCTATTCTTAATTATTCAATATGTTCAATGTCTGATGATGATGTTGAAAACAGCAGTCCTTTAACAGTTAGAAAGTCTAGTAGAAATGTTCCCAAAAAATCTTATGCCGATTATATATCACCTCAAAAAACTCCAAGCAAAAGAAGACTGAAATCTAACAGTCTGGATGATGAATATAGGGCAGATCTGACAAAAAATAAAGTCCCAAAAAACACACCCAAAAAGTTAGTTGATTCGAGAAGAAGCAGTAGGGTAAGTTTTATAATCTTGTTTATCTTCCAAGTCATAGCTTGATTACATTATGGTCGGTTCAATGTTACATGTTGCCTACTTTTCAAGAATTGTTCTCAATTTTTATTACACAGTTAATCCAATCCCCATTGCAATGATTTAATAATCTTTCAACATTGCTACTTATTCTCCCATCTAGAAAATATTACTTTATTTGATGCTGAGATTTGATTGTGAATTCCACTATAGCAGATTCTATTTTTTCTATAATGTTAAAGTATGCAATTTTCCTGGTAAAACAAATTATTTTGCTTCCAGGATACCAAAAATATGATAAATTTATTACATTAGTGCATTGGACACACGATACACTTACTCACGTTATGCTGATTTCTACTCCAAATTGCGCCCCCGAGTCGCGCAGTTACGTCACGCGGGAACCAGAAATTTACAACCACCTCTCACCAGTTTTTCAATTCATTGTGTTTTCATGCAATACAAGTGGTTGTTAGCTTTAATTTCAATTTTACATGAGTTGATTCGTTTCTTTGTAATTTTATTACCCACTAATTTACTGTTATTAGTGTTATTTAATACTGTTTTATAATATAAGGCTATTTTTGTTTTGTAACAATTAAGGGAAATTAATAGGAAAATCAGTTTTCAAAACTGCCAAACTGGACAAGAATATGTCAAATTAACAAATTTCAATAAATGATTCTAAATATAAGCTTTTTCTACTCCTATATTATAAATTATTAATTAAATTTCAATTTTCAGTTTCATAATGATACTCATTATAACACTGGTTTTCATTATGAAACTGAAAAATTGACCAATACAAATCTAGATTTTTGAATAACCAGGTGGCAGACCCAGAGTCTTGTATAATAAATAAAATATAATGGTAGAAATATGAAATATAAAATATTTATAATATAATAGTGTGTTTTAATTTTGCCACCCCAATCAACCCATAAATATTTCTGTTTCAAATATTTTTAAAATGTAAAAAATATATATTACCCACATATTTCTACACATTTTGTACATTGTTCACTCTCAGCATCATTATACTTACCAAAAAAAAGATAACTAAGTTACTGCTAATAAAGTAATATTTCATATTATATCTGAAAAACCATGTCGCATTTAAATAATCATTCATAAAGTGGAAATATGCATATTTCCCATATATTTAGCATTATACATCACCGATTGAGATTCCCACATGACGTCGCGCGCTGTCGGCTACATGCGCAAGAACATACCGTGAGTAAGTGTATCGTGCATTGGACATATATTTTTGTAGATTACTACTCCTAAAAGGCAATCAAGAGCTCCCATTCGTTATATTGAAGAGATTAATCAGAGGGCACTATATGGTACACCTGCGAGAAGGAGTTTGAAATTGACTAACAACGATGAGAACAATTCTCCTAAAACCTCAAGAAGTAACAGAAATTCAGTTCAATCTAATGAAGAACATAATTGCAAGTAAGTAGAGGCGTTATAGTTGACCTCAAGATAAAAAGAAAAGAAAAAATGCTTTCTCATGACATTTTTTACTTATTTGAGAGAGTAATAAAAAATAAGTTGGCTTCCAAACTAACATGAGAGTCGTTTCAAACAGCAACCTAATTCAAGTGAAGATAAAATGAATAAATCTAAAACTTAACATTACTTAACAGCGATCTTGTAAATATTTTAAATTTGGAATATTTTATGGCCCAACACTTTTTGTTTTCATTAAATAAGTTGCATGTCTTTTGTATTGTTTTGTTATCTTTTTGTGAAATTCTAGTTGCATCTTACAATCATGCAGCCTTCTAAAATAAATTATTCCAAAACATAACTTTTAGGCTGAAAAAGGTTGCCCACCCCTGCAAGTGATCATTGCGGTCAAAAGTCATTGGTATAATTTGAACATAATTCTTTTTTCTAGTGAAAATTTAAACAGTTCATTGAGAACGAAATTATTAAAAGTGGCTCTTGAAAAATTGAATTTAGATGATGCAAAAACTGAAGATTTAGAGAAGAGGAAAGAGTAAGTGGTGCATTTTATAATATTAAAAATGATCAATTTCCATTTTCTTGGTTAAAGCAAGAAAACTATTATTGGAATTTGTTAGTAATGGGAAAACATGTAGAAATATTGATAGTGACTTGATAGTGACTAATACACTACAGTGTATTATGAACCATAATTCACGACAGTTGATATATGGGTACCATATACCTTTAGTTAGGAGGTAAAATATTGACTTATTATTAGGTGGTCGTGGACAAAATCAATTATATTGAAAAATATATATCTCTCCATATATCTATTATTTCTCTAGAAGGTTATAAATTTAAATAAATCAGCAATGTTAGATATAATATTATTTCAATTAATTTTTTCAGAGTAAGTTTGGATAATTCTTTTAATGCCCATAAAATCAGAATAAATTTAGCGAGACTAGTTTTAAGTACTGATGATAGTGATAATACTGATGGTAATGGTAATTACTTTGGACTCTCCCCAATAAGCAGTAGTGAAAATGAGAGGTAATTTGTAATTTTCACCATATATATAATATATACTGAGAAAATATATTTTCTATTATATTTTTTAATTTAATATAACTTATATTCTCTTTTAGCACTCCGAAAAAAAGAAAATCAACCAAAACTAAAACGCCAAAAAGCAATAAAAAACCTGTGAAACCTCCAAGATCTATTGAAGTTTCTCGAAAAAGTGTTCAAAAATCTCCAATAAAAACCCCCAAGACACCCAGAAACAGAGCCAGACTTATAAGAGAAGGAATTGTTACTCCATCTATGCAGGAGAGAAGTAGAAAAATTCAGGGGAATTCCACACCTTTAATGCAAGCTAGGACTCAGTTACATGTCTCTTTCGTTCCAGATTCGTTACCATGTAGAGAGAAGGAATATTGTGATATTTATAATTTCGTTGAAGGTAAATTATCAGATGGTTGTGGAGGGTAAGTACATTTAGAAATAACATAAACACACAAAATTTTATCCAGCTGCTTAGAAGTTACAATACTTGCACTAAATGTCTATGTACTGGAAATAAACAAATTTCCGTTTTTAGGTGTATGTACATATCTGGTGTACCTGGTACTGGAAAAACTGCTACAGTAACATCAGTGATTAATCACTTACAATCAAATAAACGGATTCCGAAATTCAATTTTGTTAACATCAATGGAATGAGATTAACAGAACCTAGACAGTCATATGTGGAAGTAAGTGTAGACAAAATTTTAAAAATTTAATACCGTACAGAAAAATATTGTGACAAACGGGACCATCTTGATAAAAAAAAATGTACAGTCTAGAAAACTGAAAGGTTATCACATACAGTCTCTGGCAAACCTCTGTCCTAGTTCTATAACTCTTATTGTGTATAGCTTACATATCATTCATTTGATGGGTATTTGTTGAGGGTAATAGGGTACAAGCATAAATTTTACTATTGGTGGGAATTGACGCTTTATCAGATCTCTTAACACCTTGCATGCCTATTTTTTCAAAAAAAATATAAACTCTACTTTTAAAACGACTTTAAAAATCATAAAATTTGAAAGTCCGCCAAAACAAGCTTTACGTCATAAAGATGGCTGCCCCATACGTTGCAGGGTTGCGCTGGCCTCCGTTGCCAGGTGTACTAAAAATGACTTGGTTGGCTACTAAATTTGAAGCTTCAATACTAAATTTCTTCTTTACCGACAAAGCGCGGGAAATTCAAATGAAAGTTATATAACTTGTACATTTATTCTAAAATTCAACTATACAGTCTACGCATTATATAACCATAGACAGACATCTCAATAGGTAATAGTCATAAACAAATTAAAAATAGTTTCTCTATAGAAATAGTTATAAAATGACTATCTGGGACAAAAAAATGCGGGAAATTAAAAAAAAATCTGATTAAATATATATTTTTTCAATGAATAAACAAACACAACATGGAATTATATAAAACAAAAATAACACTCTTGAAAAATAAAAATAAAAAAATAAATAACATTGTTGAAAACAATAAAAAAAATAACATTCTTGAAAAATAAAAAACTCTTGAGAAATAAATAACACCCTTGAATAATGAATAACTAAAATTATGACAAACTTAAAATATATCTTCTTCTAAAACTTCTGTAGAAGTTACACATTTATTGGAATAAGTCGTAACATTGGCTGGTGGTTGCCAAGTGAAACATTTTTTGTTTTCAATTCTTAACATATCTTTAGCTTGTAGAATTGATTGGCAAGTTTTTATCAAAAGTCTGTTTCTAACTCTAGTTTTAACTAAATTTAGCTGGGAAAAAATTCTCTCTGCCGCAGCTGACGAATGTGGAAGGCACAAAATGATTTTTGAAAGTTTGAATATGTTTTCGAAAATATGCTCATTCAAACTATTCTTTAAGCTTGAAACAGTATACCAAAATTCTGTTATGTCATATGGTATATATCTGAATGAATGACAATGGCAGAATGGCGCATGTTGGAATATTGGATGAGAATACTAGATTTTCAGTGAGGATACTAGGCTACTAAATGGAATCGAAAAGTACTAAATTTAGTAGGATTGTACTAAAAATACCAACCCTGATCCGTTGACGTCATTCGATTTGTTTACGTTCTTATTCGTGTATCACGCTCTGAGCTTTTGTGACCTCATAAAGCCGAAAAAAACTTGGTATTCCAAGTATTGCATTGTTCCAGAGTGTAAATCAGCGTCTATAAAAACTCCAGACAAAATATTTTCTTTCAAAAGTCTTGAAATTTCCTCAGAAATATCGAATATTTATGTCCACTTTACGTTGACTCTTAGAAATAAAAAAAAGCACACACAAACACGTAATGGTCTCTAACAAACATTAAATGATATTTTTACGTCGATGAAGCAATTAATAGTTAATTAAAATACAATATAAACACCAAACTACACAGAACCTAATGCAATACCGGCTATATTGACAAAAGTAAACAAATTGTATGACATCACACGTATCATCGGTAGCGTTCGGGAATCCTCGGGTGGTGGTCGGAAAGTGCATTGAAATTTGAATTTTATTTTGAAATTTGGAAGTAATTTCCAATGGAAACTGGTTTATTCCCTATTATTAGTTATTTTTGATGTCAACTTTACTATTACAAATTAATATCTAAGCAAAATATGAAATATGCGTGTACTCTAACAATTTAAAATGATGTTCATGTATACAGGGTGGCCCGTTAGTCGATAGATACTTATTTTTATATTTATACTTATTTTTAGATTTTAAAGCAAATTAAAGGAAAAACTGTATCATGGGAACAAGCTCAACACACATTAGAAGAAATGTTCGTTAAAGTTGGAAAAATGGAACCAATAGTTATGTTGATAGATGAAGTAAGTTGATGAAAACTTGAACTAGATATAAATTATTCGTTCCGTGTTTATATTGATTTGTTTATTTTAGCTGGATATTTTATGTACCAAACGTCAAGATGTAGTGTACAATTTATTAGACTGGCCTACAAAAGCTAAAAACCAATTAATTGTTATTACAATAGCAAACACTATGGATCTACCCGAAAGATTATTGATGAGTAGAGTTACTAGTCGATTAGGATTAACAAGATTAACTTTTCAAGCGTATACCTTTAAACAATTACAAGAAATAGTAACAAAAAGACTATGCGGAACAAATAGTTTTAATCCGGATGCCGTCCAATTTGTTGCTAGGTAAGCTAAATCAGTTTATTGTGAATTTATGCACGTATCAATGAATGTCCTTTGTATAACAGTCATTGTGAAGTAAGCATAATCTTCTATGTAAAATGATTGTTATAATTCCTGATAATTATTAGTTCTTTCTTCAGTGTCTCCTCTTCTGTATAATCAAAGATTACAGAATAAAAATATAAGATGTTTCACTCGTTCGAATTTATCGCGTTAAGCACCGATGCCGCTGGTGACTGTCTGGTGACTTGGATGGTACAGTACGTCGCTACGTCCTTACTTGTATTTAATTTGGCATATTATACGGGACGTTTTTTCTTTAATAGCAAATCTTGAACACTACATATTTTGTAATATTTGCTAATACAAAATTACGGATTTATTTTTATAATAAGGATATTATATAAACAAGTACATAACGCAAGAAAACACAAAATTTAAATTCTATAGCTAACCAAAGGGGAGTTGGTCATTGGTCAGTTCCTTTTGAACCAATTTACTAAATTTTCTTTTCATCATCCATGTAATCAATTTCCTTTCAAATATTATGCAAGTCCCTATACCAGAGTCCGTATATATTTTACTTTCAAATGTATATTAAAAGATTTGAAAGACAATAGATTAAATTTAACACATAAACCAAACTCCAAACTCAGTATTTTACAACATTTATAAATTTTTTTAATAAAGATATCCTGCAGCTGCTTCTTTTTTTACTGTTTTAACCTTGTCAATCCAAAAAATACGCGTTATTTAAAGATCAAAATTTAAGATTTAGCGGCCCTATTATTCTGGTGGCTAATGAGTATATTCAATTGAATTTGTGATAAATATCTGCTAGATTATCAATAAGTATCACAAAATTACTAAGATGCTGGATAAACACTGTGAATTGATTAATTTTAAAAATTCAAGTTCATTTTTTACTTCAAATTCATATCCCGAACATTTTTCGAAATAATTAACATTTAAAAATAAACCTTTGTGATAAAGAATCCTATTAATTTAAATAAATAAATATTTCTCTAATTACCCCTGTATAGCTTAAAATAAAATAAGCTTTTCCAACTTCTCTGGTATCTACCGGTCACGTTATTGACAACAAAAGCGAGTCGTAAACATAATTTATGAGAGCGGCGTCCGTTTGGGACAGCAACTTGAATCAAACCGCCCTGGAGTAAACATCTTATATTTTTATTCTGTAATATTTGGTATAATTTTGTTTTATAGAAAAGTAGCTTCAGTTTCTGGTGATGCTCGACGAGCATTGGACATATGCAGAAGATCCGCGGAAATAGCAGAAGCCGAAGGAAAAACTCAGTCAGTTGGTATGAACCACGTTAACGAAGCTTTAAACGCTATGATCACCCAACCGAAAATATTGGCCATTAAAAGTTGTTCGATGTTGGAACAACTCATTTTACAATCAATAGTAACTGAGGTAAATATACGAGTTTGCATTGACACGTTGCTCAGAATAAAAATAATGATAATTTTATTATTTCAGGTGGAAAGAACGGGAGTAGAAGAAACGACATTCCGCGATGTTTATAAAATGCTGATTACTTGTTCAGCTATTCAAGGATTTAAAATGGTATCGTCTACTCTCGCTCAAAAAGCGATAACCAGGTTGGGTACTTGTCGTTTAATTTTAGCGGAACAAAAATGTAACAATATATTCCAAAAGATTATTCTTAATGTTAGCAGCGATGATATTTATTATGCCTTACAAAAAACTTTTAGTTAATGACGTCTATAGTATTTTTATACAAGTAATAAATGACTAGAGAAAATGTTTTCTCATTGCTATTTAATGAGAAAGTTATATTTCAATTTTTTGACACATTGTTCAATAAAAACATGTTTGACGTGTGTAATAGTTTTACTAATTTTCATTCTTCACTATGTACACTGCCAATAAAGTACATGTGGATGTCTCATCCATAGATAACCTCCATTACATTTCCATACCATTTGATATTCTGTATCTGTATCTGTATCTGTAGAGTGGGGAGGGTGAGTGTGTAGGCTCACAGCACTTAGGCCACATGTGACCCATTGTACATCCTCCCGAGGAGTTGTCCTCCTAGGTCATTGTCCATCCTGTCCTTCTCAGGAAGGTGGTCAGGTCACTAGGAGACATCTCCTTTATATCGGCAGGTGTAGGCCAAGACTCACCGAACACACACTCTCTTATTGACGATAACTCCGGACACTCGCATAAGACATGCCTGACAGTTTCATCTTCCTGTTCACACATCCTGCATAGAGGTGTGTCCACTAACCCCATAGTATGGAGGTGTTTCCTTAGTTGACAGTGACCAGTCAGAAATCCTACTGTTAAACGTAGGTTTTTCCTGGTCATCGCCAAATATTTCTTCGGCGCCAGCTTTCCAGGGTCGCCCAGGGTGATCCTGGCAAGACTGCATCCTTTGATTCCATCCCATCTCTTAAGGGATTGAGCATGGGTGTAACGTTTGGCTAGTTCCGCAATTGTCGAAGTCGTTAAGCCGTAGGTGTCACTGGGTCCTAGAATTTTCAGTCCAGCGGCTTCCCTGGCTAAAGAATCAGCAATGCGATTTCCTTTACTCCTGTCGTGCCCTTTAACCCACCTCAGGATAATATTGTTATCTGCCGAGGCGTCAGCTAAATCTTGGTGGCACTCTAGTACTAGCCTCGATATAACACGTTGTCTGTTCAAGGCTAATAGGGCTTGTCTACTATCAGTGCAGATTATCATGGTTTTGCCAGAAATTCCTCGTCTGGTTAGTTCTTTTGTGGCAATTGAGATACCAGCCAGTTCTGTTTGAACCACGCTGGTATTGTTTCCCATTCCCCACTTAATCTTGAGGCTCAGTGCTCTCGAGTAAACTCCACATCCTGAGCCTTCTTTCATTTTTGAACCATCTGTATAAATGCGTATTGCATTTGCAGCGTCTGGTTCTGTGTTCTGTTTTATTTGAATTTGATATTAAAAAAATGGTTCAAATTGTGACCTATAACTAATATGAAAACTGAAAGGTGGGTGTAACCTAAAAAACTTGTTTGAAATTAGTTTTAAACTTTTGTAATGGGACATGTCTCTTACAGTTGACATTAATAACTGAGAAAACAATTATTTAGTTACATTCATACATTTTTTTTTCTCTTATTTTTTGGGAATCAAACCACAATAATGTTTTTTATTTCGACGTTTCGGTAGCATTCCAGCTACCGTTGTCAAGATTAAATAGTAATAAAAGAATTTTTTGGTCCCTATCTGACAACGAAAAAATATGACAACTCAACTAGACAATCAATAATATTTTGAAGTTTAAGACTACAAAACTTTGTTGTCAAATTTTATTAAGGTCCATTCATAGTAGATCACATCTCTGGTAAAATGTAAAATAAAATATTTTATTTTATGACCTTCTAACGATATGATAGATGATAGTCTACTAGAAATGGAATCCAGTGAATTGCACGTTTCAGGAACGGTTTTTATTGGGATAGCGCTTTTTTCGCTTATTTTGAAAGTGTTGTTAATAAAACGCGTTTGTTGTTACTTTTTTGTGTATGGTTATTTTTGTTTTAAAAATATATATAACTCAGTTTGGTGATTTTGTGTATTGAAGTGCGGACATAAAGAGAAATAATTTTTTGCTCAACTTATTAATAACCATGTCGTGAGCTTCTTTAGACTTTTTTGGCAACAGATTTACAGTTGCTTTATTTGCTTTTTCAATAATTTCAGGAATTTTCAAAATATTCGTTCATTTTGACTTCTAACTGACTGACACATATAAAATTTATTGTGATATTATACATTTAAGTTTGTCAACATTCACCTATTAATTCAAACCGGATTTTTTAAAACACTGATTTGTATTGAGATTGGATTGCAATAACGAACTAGTAAGACATAAAAGTTTGTGTGTGCCGCAGGCATAAACAGTTGTGTATACATATATCTATTTATACCCTTGGTACATAAATAACTATTATTACTAGTTAATCTTGACAACGGTAGCTGGAACGCTACCGAAACGTCGAAATAAAAAATAAAAAACATTGTGGTTTGATTCCCAAAAAATAAGAAAAAAAAATTATTAGCTATGCCACAAGGAACTTACAGAAGACATTTATACAATACATGTTATTTTGTAGTTTTTAAATTTTCAGATATGACTTTTTAAAATGCCTATTAATTGATACTGAACGTTTCAAAAGTCTGGAATTTGTTCTTCAAGTATTGTTTCTGTAGCTTCTATGAGTAAACCAAAATCTATATCCGCCAAACTGGCTTTAGCCGTTAACAAATCAAGAAAAGTGTCTAACGGTGACATGTTTTTTCCCGAGGTAATTGATCCCAAACCTGCAACAAATGATACATTGACAAAGCACTTGCAAAAACACAAGTTTGTGATTAACTATTAAGAATGCAAATGGTGCTAGACTGATGTGGTAATTACAATGGCGAGCGAAGGCATTTAAAGCCCATCTGGCATTAAAAGGAAAATATATAATTTATCAAATTTAAAACTTTACAGACCTGTAACATTTGAAGTATTTGTCCTGCTTCTTGTAGGTTGTCCTGTAACACCTGATAAAATATTATGAGCATGTTCTCTAGCTCTCAAAACAACCCCAATAGGGTTATTCCATTGATTAAGAAGTCTTTTTGCCCTCTGTCTAGGTACTAGAGTTAGTAATTTTAATTTTTTTGCAGTATCTTCTTTACTATCGCTATTTTCTGTAAAATTATAATAGAGACTAAAGACTGGAACATGGCAGAAAAACTAAGCAAATTTGGGAAGCGATGTCAGCACAGAAGAGAACGAGAACAAGACAAAAGAAAGAAGTATTGAAGTGTATATTTACCTGCGAATATTATTTTCATAACATCTACTTGTAGTTCAAACACTCGATTTGTTACATACTGTTCAAACATCTCGAAATCCATAGTTCGATATCCTAAATACGCGAAAAACGATGTGAAGCCTTGAGGTAACGGAAACGCCAAAGATTCCACAGCCATATAATATTTTTCCAACAATTTGAAAAGTACATATCTCCGTTCTTCACTCAGATTGTTTCTAAAAAGTGTACCGAATTAAAATATACCGAGAATACTTGGAAAACTATATTTTAATTACATTAAAATAAATCCTTTGTCGATATCCTCTGTCGGATCGTACGTTGCGGCTTTACAAATAATTTGACATAACTGTCTTGATTGCTCTAATTGGGCTCCAACATATCTTGTCGCGACAGCATGCACGTGCATTGCAGATTGATCAGTTGTTTGAAAAGCGGTCATCCCGTCTGAAGTGTGTTTCAATAAGTGCATGCTCAATTCCCTCAAATTCTAAAACCATAAAAAATATGTCAAGTTCACTAAGCAAAATTTACGGTTCACTGATGGGTAGTTATGAAAAGCGGCTTACCACAGAAATAATATATTCCTGTCTACTAGCCGTACAACTGTCAATTTCGTGAAAAGGTAAAAATTCTGCTTGGTTTCTTGAGCAACTTAAAAAATCTGTAAACGAGGAAGAAACTCCAGTGTTGGGAGTTAATGGCGTGGAACATCTGGATAAAGCTTCAGGCTAGAAACAATAAGAAATTGATTGTATTTAAATAAAAATATAATTTTAATGTAAGGTGGTAGTTTTTATGATATTTTTGCAAATCTTTCACGAATTTGATTCATATTTAACCTTATCATTGAAGGGTAAGTTTTCTCCGGTACGGCGAAAAGTCGAATTGTATGCAGACCCGTATATACAATCATAGAGGCGATGATTATGATCTTGAATAGCTGCCGTTTTCGTTAAGAATAATGAGAGCACAAGTGACGATACAGGCTCACACAATTAATCGTCAATTTTTTGAATAAGCTTGTAAAATTTTCGAAAAAATCATACACATGCATAGGCAACACAAAATACGTAAAGAGTCGCGAATTTTATTTGTCCCTCAGTTAATTCACTAAAAAAGGGCACGTGGTAACGTTAAAGTCATATGAATAGAAAACAATGAAATATATTTGCGGCAATATTAGGAGCAGAGCACGAATTTAAACCATTTTCCAGAAATAGTCAACATCTTTATTGAAAAAAGTAAATCTTACTTGATAGCAATCCAAAGAAATCCTTAATTTATCCAGCACTTGACAAGGTTTAAATCTCATTCCAGCTTTGGACAATTTATAAAGGTGATTCGACAAATTCATCCAAATATCACTTTTGTAAGGAGCTAATCGCAACTGAGGTGACAATACCATCATTGAAGCATTCCAAAACACCTCTTGACGCAAATTGATAAGAAAGTCGTTGTGTTTTAACTCCAAGTCGAATCCCAATTTTACAGTTGTTAATGGGAGTAGAGACGCTAGCTTTAAAGCGTTTTCGGGTATATTCTTTTGAACGGATGTATACGAAGTTCCTAATAGGAATTCTTTAAGAATTTCAGGGTAAACCATAGTAAATGGATACGATGAATGCCATCTAATAAGCTAAAACGTTTTTTTATTAAATATACCGCGCTTTGTGATATGTTAAAATAATACACCTAATTTTACTTACATCGGAAACAATTTCGTTATCTTCCAAATGAACCAAAAAATAGTGAACGATCGCTAGTTTATTTTCTGGACTTGTTTCAGTCTTAAACGTGTTTATTAGCAAACCCTCTAGTGTGCCCATATCAATTATATCTAAATTCGCCAAATTTAAGACGTAGTCATCAGCTGATATCATCGGAGCCAAGTACAGTAATTCGGGTTCTTTATCTTGTATTAGAGGATCGGTCGTAATATGACAAATTGGGTCGTGCTTCAGTCCTACGTCCAATATGTGAGTGCATATTTTGGGTATGAGCACCACCAGTGTGTCACCTAAAATATAAAGTATAATACGAGTTATAAGAAATCTTGTGAAGAACCAACACTACACAGTTTACAGCGACGTACCTCTTAATTTAAATAAGGGTCTAATTTTCTTAGCCAAATTCCAAGGAATATCGCTTATGATACAGTGGATCATGCAGCTCTGATGTAATGCCGTGACCGTATAAGCAACATTTACCGGTGTTGTATCATTATCGTCGTCTTTAAGGTCAATAGTAGGTTGTACAGGCTGTAAAATATAAGGTTTCTAAGAGCCTTCAAGTAAAAGAATCTCATGAACTTACCTGGTATAAATAATGATGACATATACAAACACATCCTTTAGAATCAGTTAAGACGATTAGATCCAATGAGGAATCGTGAATTCTTAATGGTACTATGTCGTCTTCGTAAGTTCCAGATGAATTAACTGATGATAAATGTGGTAGATTTAAAGGAATGTTTAACTAAAAATTAACATTAAATTATATAGAAAATTCATAATAATTAAGTGGGGCCATGAGTAAGAAATAGTATAAATTCAAATTCAAATACAACTTCCAAGTTGTACACCAAGTTTGATTAAGAATAGGCATTATACAGGGTGGGGCAATCTTCTGACATCGGAGGATTACATCGTTATGGTGAGAGATAGAACTTTATAGTTTTGTGTGAGCTAATACAGTTACTGAGGGCACATTTTGAAAATACTTTCAATTCTACAGGGTGTTCCTAAACCACGTAGCAGCACAAACTTACATTTTTTTAAATGGAACGTACTATATTTTGTTCAAGAATCGAAAAGATCTCACCGAGAGCGTTACAAAAATATAGCACTCTAATATATTATAAGGGTGTTTTACAAAGATATGGCCAATTCTTAGCAAAAAAGACCTCCTCTTTAACACTCTGCAGAACAGTGAATTAAAATAAATCAACAGGTCTTTGTGTTCAAATGTCATACACACATCATTGGCTGTGCTCAGTATTAATTACATTATTCATCTGTGGCTTATTTAATACAGGGTGAAACAAAACGCAAATCAAGCAATATCTCAACATTTTTGAATGAATCACCCTATAAGTCTTTTTACAATTGGTCAGTACAATTAATGATATTTCAAACGATGTAGTACATTTAGGGCATGAGTTAATGGAAAATCGTAAATATTTCATGATAATGGTCAAAAACAAGTATTTTACGTACACAAATAAAATGGTATTAAATTTTTACATGCAACCTCTTGTAAATTTTAACATTTCTAAGGCATATATTTTAATCGTAATTTTGGATGCATCTACAATATCTAATCAATGAAATAAAATGTTTGCTAATACTGTAGGTACCTGGAATTACCAAAAAATTCATATTTATTCATGTTTCACTTTCAAGAATTGTTATTATAGGCTTGTTTGAGAATGGGCGAAACATAATCAAGCCATATTTTTGATTATATGAAGTGGGCTACTATCAAAATAGTATCTACTAATAAATGTCAAAGAAATGTTGCTGTATTCTTCGTTTGTGTTTAGGAAGTTGATTCAAACACAATAGTTAACTTGTGGTTCCAACAAGATGGAGCATCTGTATATCGGAAATTTTACCGGCAGGTGGATAGGACGTGGTGGACCAATTTCGTGGCCTCCTTGATCTCCAGATCTCACACCGATGGATTTCTTTTTATGGGGATACATCAAGCAACTTGTGTATCAAACGGAACCTACTACCAGAGAAGACGTGAAAGAAAGGATTCGTAACGCATTTTCCACAATAACTCCAGCTATGTTGGAAAGAGTAAGATTCTCGTTTTTGAAAAGAATTGTATGGAAGTAAATGGTCGCCATTTTGAACACTGAGCATAAACTACTATACTTTTTATAGAATGTCAATGTTCATTTATGTAAATGTGAGTGTTCTTATAATGTTGGTTTTCATAATTGTTTTTCAAAAATAGAAAAAGTTGGAAAATAAATTACAAGCTTGCATTTCACATAACTAAGATATACTGTTTGTGGTGACTTAAGTAATTATCGTAAAGACTACAAACTGCTTTTATATTTATTAGTACTATAATGACATTAGCCTACTTACAGTAAACAAAAATATTTCTTCCAACATAATTCCTTCTTTCCTTCCTCTAATGGTGAGAGTAGAAGTCAAAGATATTTTAGATGCATCCAAAATTACGATTAGAATTTATGCCTTAGAAATGTTAAAATTCACAAGATGTTGCATGTAAAAATTTAATACCATTTAATTTGTGTATGTAAAATACTTGTTTTTGACCATTATCATAAAATATCTACGATTTTCCATTAACTAATGCCCTAATTCTACTACATCGTTTGAAAGTTTATTAATTATACTAACAAATTGTAAAAAGACTTATAGGGTGATTCATTTAAAAATTTTGAGATATTGCTTGATTTGCGTTTTGTTTCACCCTGTATTAAAGAAGCCACAGATGAAAAAAGTAATTAATACTGAGCACAGCCAATGATGTGTGTATGACATTTGAACACAAAGACCTGTTGATTTATTTTAATTTACTGTTCTGCAGAGTGTTAAAGAGGAGGTCTTTTTTGATAATAATTGGCCATATCTTTGTAAAACACCCTTATAATATATTAGAGTGCTATATTTTTGTAACGCTCTCGGTGAGATCTTTTCGATTCTTAAACAAAATATAGTACGTTCCATTTAAAAAAATGTAAGTTTTTGCTGCTACGTGGTTTTGGAACACCCTGTAGAATCGAAAGTATTTTCAAAATGTGCCCTCAGTAACTGTATTAGCTCACACAAAACTATAAAGTTCTATCTATCACCACAACGATGTAATCCTCCGATGTCAGAAGTTTGCCCCACCCTGTATAAGATACTTTACCACAGACTCATGAGGTTGGTCTTCATGGAACTGTAATCCAGATAGTGTGGGTGTTAATTTGGTTCCAGCATCGCGACTCATTTCTTCTTCAGCCACAAGACCACGATTCCGAACTTTGTTGTGGATATAATATAAAGTTTGTTGATTCGGATCCCATTGGGCCCAAAAGAAATTTTTGACTAGCAGTTCACTTACTAGTGATGATTTTTCTATACGTTCGTGGGGTGATTTGATATGATATTGAAAAATCCCTGAAATATAAGCTAACTAGAAAATGGTCACAATATATACCTATAATATATTTACTGGATTTACGTATAAAGGAGGAAATATTTAGTTAAGTATTCATCTAACAATTTAATATCTTCTGTATGTTCCTTGTGGTATATTATTCATTCTTTTTTTAATTTCTTGGGAAATTAAACCACAATATTTTTGAATTCTTTATTTCAACGTTTCGGTAGCGTGAAATAAAGAATTCAAAAATATTGTGGTTTAATTTCCCAAGAAATTAAAAAAAGTAAGAATTTAATATTAAATATTAACTACAACGTAAAATCCTTTAAATGGAATTGTGATGAGCCTTTTTAAGGCCGAATTCTGCACACTTAATTGAGTGAAAAACAAAATTTGCAGCAACTTTGATAAATATGGAAGTGGGCACAGGACCGGCATTAGGAGCAGTCCCTTCTAACAAATATACACACAGAGAAACCAAGCAACTTGCTACTAAGCATGGAAAGGGTTTAGGTTATCTCTTCCAATTCTTGTGGCGAAACACCAAAAAAGTATTGTTTAGCAGCCCAAGATCGGATAATTCTTAACGCACCTCACTTGTAATTTTGACGTTTCACCTAAACTTTTTAATTCAACATCAGTGAATGTCAAAGTTTTTGGTACTTTAGTTCCTTATGTTAGGTTGGAGCGAGGGGAAAATCTGACCGTTACGTTACTTGGAGCGAGAGGGGTCGCGACGCAAAAGATCCGACCATTACGTTACGTTGTTACGTTATGTGCCTTGAGCGCGAGGGCTCTCTCCTCAGTCTCAGAGCCAGTCTCTCGGCGCAAAATGTTGATTGTCAGCATACATTGTATTATTAATTACAGTTAATAGGTTTCTAGCTTCAATATGAATTAAATTATATACTTTATAGAAATTAGTGAAAGTTTATAGAGTGTATAATATAACATAAGTGCAAAGTGAATATTATGGAATTATGGAATCGCAAACATACATCTCATATTTCAGTTATCATAGACCTATTATTTCAATGATCAAATGCACTGACTAGATTTGAATACTTAATGTGTACTTTGTGCCAATCAACTTAATGATAAGATTTTTAAAATTAATACTACCTACTGTATATTTTTGTTAAATGAAATTTTATCCAGAGTAAAATAAATTCTTATATTAATATGTGTATTTATTTATTGATTCAAAAAATTTAATTATTGCTTAGAAGGAACTAAAGTTCCTACCGTGTGTCCCGCGACACGTTCTACCTTTTTTTTGTTTTATTTTCTTATTTTTTGTTGTTTATGCGGTAGGAGAAAAACTGTAGCAGCCCTTAACTATCAGCTACCTTCGCTTCACTACGCTCCCTCGTTCATCTAATAGTCTCTGACTGCTAAAGCTCATATATAAACAATAATAGCACAAATGGTGGCTGATCGACAAGATCAGGTAGAATAGGTGATCTGTGGTCAGAACTTCGTGAAAGAAACTAATTTGAAACTTAACCATATTTTTTAGTTTTGATTTAAATTTTAATTGTTTTTTGCGCGATCGATCTTTTTTGTTTATTTACAGCATCGGTTGTCAGGACGGTAGGCTGTGTTTACTGGTTTCTAAGTCTAACACGTCGGTAAGTGTTTTACTTACCGTTCAGACGTCGGTAAGTAAATTACTTACCGACGTCTTAGCCCTACATACATTTAAGTGGTCCTAAATAATATATTACTTCATTCATTACACAAAAGGAACAAAAAAAATAAGAAGATTCATATTTTTTTAATGAAGAGAATCGAACAGAACAATATAAAATAGTCTATTAAAGTATAAGTGGATATTAAGGTCTTTAAAACACACGAAATAGAGCAAGTGTTTTAAAGACCATTATCCACGAATACTTTACGCTATTTTTTTTATTGGTGCACTTTGAAATTATAAATACTGGTCTATAACTACTACAACAACAAGAAATGGAAATCATAGATCGAAATAAGAACTAAATGTCAAATGGTTGAATTCGTGATGTATATGATATATACTTTGCGTTGTCATGGAAATTGAGAAAAACATAAACTAATTTTTATTTTGATGGAAGTTCAACCTTATTGAGTTCTGTGAATGTCAATAGTATTAATTTAAATACCATTTCCTAAGATTTGAAAAATCGAAATATTAATATTTAAAACAATACCAACGGCACTTTCCATTTTAATTTATAAAATGTCAGATCAATAATAAAAAAATTGTCATTTAGACAATCGCCGTCGTGCTCGAAAAGTCGCGCGTGTTTTAAAGACCTTAATATCCACTTATACTTTAATATACTAATTTTTACGACTTGTTCCAACACTTTATTTACATCTGGTTGCAAATGTTTTGCTGCAAGGGCTTCACGGTGAATGATACAGTGAACAAAGCCTACGTGAGGTGCAATCTCAGTTACTTTTGCTTTGAATCCTGTTTTGGAGCCGGTCAATGCAGCTGCGCCGTCTGTACTCACAGATACACAATATTCCCACTTTATGTCATGGAGTATTAACTGCATTAAAAATTGCTTCACCGCTTGTTCTTCCTTCTAATCCCTGACAAAATAACAAATCTTCGCATATGTCGTTTTCATATCGGTATCGGATAAATATCAGAAGTTGAGCTACATTAGCTACATCAGTGCTTTCATCCAGCTGAATAGCATAATAGGGACTCCCTTTCACGCGATCTATAAGTTGTATTTTGATATCATCAGCAAGTAGATTGATACGACGATGAACAGTGTCACTTGATAGTGGAATTGTTTTCAGTACATTGGCATACTTTTCTCCTTGCATGATCGAAACCATTTTCATTGCAGCTGGCAAAATGAGCGCCTCTCCGTTTTAAGGACATTGTGTAATTGTGTATGTAAAGAGAGGTTATATTTTATGCATAAACCTTAATAAAATATGATAAGTACAGGACCTTGATGACTTTTTTGGCGACCCCAGGGTTGCGGGCTGCTGATTTAGACCATAGATTTAGACTTCGTTTCTCGAGTTGTTGATGTTGCCACGGTAACTTTAAAACACGCGCGTTTTTTAAAGTTTGATTTAAACACGCTGAGGCGTGCTTTAAATGGGTAAAATGGTTCACCAATAAAAAGAAGTAATAAATAGCATGAAATCATGAAAACAGTTTCACCAAAATGCTAATTATTATAGGTATGTTATTTTTGACTGAGATCTCAGTTAATCTCAGCTCACATCGGCAATTTGCGCGTGATACTTAATATACTATAATTTCTTACATGAACATCTAAATTACATAACATGGTTTAATGTTATTAGTTTTAGTTTTAAATTCATCTTAATTTTAATTTTTGCTTACATGAATCCACCTATATCTTTTGCTAGTATCGATGGACTAAATTCGATAAAATAAATCGCTCTATAATACAGGGTGTCTCATTATATTCTGACTGTTTTCAAGAGCTTATATCTTCGAAACGGTTCTAGATAATAAGATGCGGTTTCCACAGTTAGGTTTAAAATTACCGTGAGTTTTGTTGTGACACATTTATATAAATGGCGTACTTCCGATTTACCCGCTAGAAATGTGGCGTATTTTCAGAATACAGCAGTAAATGTAATTTTTTAAATGAGACACCCTGTATATTTAGCAATTTATTGAAAGACGTATATTTTTACTTTATAACGGTACTTTAAAGTTTAAAATCGGTGCACAGAAAGCGAAGTTATATAACTTTAACTAGGATACTGTAATGATTTAGATATAAAGTTGGAACTTTATTAGCTAAAGTGAACTGTAAAAAACAAATAGAAGCATGTTTCAGGGCACTCTAATACAAATGTTCGATGTGTCTTCCTTCTTGGTCTATACATTTGTGGAATCGAACCAAGTTGTCAAATGCTGCCGTCAGCATTTCAAGAGGAATATTTTCCATTACGTTCCTCAATAGTAGCAGGCATCGGGTTGTAGTATCTATCTTTCACAAATCCCCATTATCCCCATACAAAAAAATCTGGGACAGTCAGGTCTGCGGAATTTGGAGGCCATTCTATTGGACCAGTCCTACCAATCCAATTATTTCCAAATTGTTGGTTAACAGATTCTCTTGCTATGTTGGAATAATGGGGTGGAGCCCCGTCTTGTTGAAAGCAAACATTTTGGTTCAAAATACCATCTTGTTACAACTGGTTTTAACACAATGTGATGTTCTGTCAATGATCGCAATATTTTTGTGTTGTGACATATTAACGCCTCCTTGATTATTATTTATTAATAAGATATCTGAATCATTACAATATCCCAAATAAAGTTATCTAACTTCGCTTTCTGTGCACTGATTTTAAACTTTAAGGTACCGATAAAAAGTAAAAATATGCATCTTTCAAGAAATTGCTTAATATACAGGGTGTCCCATTTAAAAAATTACATCTACTGTATTCTGAAAATACGCCACATTTCTAGCGGGTAAACCGGAAGTACGCCATTTATATAAATGTGTCACAACAAAACTCACGGTAATTTTAAACCTAACTGTGGAAACCACATCTTATTATCTAGAACCGTTTCGAAGAAATAAGCTCTTGAAAACAGTCAGAATATAATGAGACACCCAGTATAAGAAATACGTTAAATAATAATTTAATTTTACTCACCTTCTTGATATGTTAAAAGTAAAAACTTTGTAGGTTGATTCGATGTCTTAAAATCTAAAAACTGTACAAATGTTTGCTTTTTACTTTCTCCGCTAATTTCAATTGTACTTTCCAAGGGATCTCCGATTTTGTGTAAGTAACTTTTATAAATAAATTCATCACTGTTTTCATATTTTACTTTTAAAACGAATATCAAAATAGTTTTGTCACGATTTAGAGATGCTTGTACGCAATCGACTTTCCGTTGGAATAGATAAATACGAGAAAGAGTATTTTCTTCGTAATTATATTCACCTACACCAGTTCGAGAAGTTTCATGACAATCTGTTTGGACCCAACTGAACAGAAACGATTCATTTATTTCTTGACCTAACAATCTCCATTCGTTGTACTTATCTGTAATAATAACATTTATATTAATTTAGATGCAAAACAGGACCGATGAAAAAAACTTTGATTGGATTTTTAATATACAAAGTGTTGTTCCAGAAGAACATGCAAAAGCTTGGGAGATGATTGAAGGGCTCAAAAGAATGACATTACTTTATATAAAATTTGAGCTGGCCCGGATAAAGGTAGAGGAGCGGTCACTCTATGCGCTAGGTAGCAGGGGGAGCCAAAAAATCAAAAGTGAAAAACAATTTTCAGCTAAAAAATAAAATATTGATGACGCCCTTTGAAATCTAGATCGATATAACTAATGTGGTATCATATTTTCCTCTGATTAGAAGCGTAGCTAGCGAAGAACAGGGCCAAAGATTACAGAATAAAAATATAAGATGTTTCACTCGTTCGAATTTATCGCGTAAAGCACCGATGCCGCTGGTGACTGTCTGGTGACTTGGATGGTACAGTACGTCGCTACGTCCTTACTTGCATTTAATTTGGCATATTATACGGGACGTCGCCCGTCGAGCGTTGTTATTTTAAAACGGTGTTTATTGGTTGTTCGTGTTTTATATTTATGTCGTATAGATTTTATGAATTAATTAATTAATTGTTGAAATGAGCAATTAATATTTTTCTCTTTAATATCAAAGCTTAAACACTAAATATTTTGTAATATTTGCTAATACAAAATTACGGATTTATTTTTATAATAAGGATATTATATAAAGCAGTACATTAAGCAAGAAAACACAAAAATGCAATTCTATAGCTAACCAAAGGGGAATTGGTCAGTTCCTTTTGAACGAATTTACTAAATTTTCTTTTCATCATCCATGTAATCAATTTCCTTTTAAATATTATGCAAGTCTCTATACCAGAGTCCGTATATATTTTACTCTCAAATGTATATTGAAAGATTTGAAAGACAATAGATTAAATTTAACACATAAACCAAACTCCAAACTTAGTATTTTACATTTATAAAAAATTTTAATAGAGGTATCCTGCAGCTGCTTCTCTTTTTACTGTTTTAACCTTGTCAATCCAAAAAATACGCGTTATTTAAAGATTAAAATTTAAGATTTAGTGGCCCTATTATTCTGGTGGCTAATGAGTATATTTAATTGAATTTGTGATAAATATCTGCTAGATTATCAAGAAGTATCACAAAATTACTAAGATGCTGAATAAAAACTGTGAATTGATTCATTTTAAAAAAAATTTTAATTACCTTTTCAAATTCATATCCCGAACATTTTTCGAAATAATTAACATTTAAAAATAAACCTTTGTGATAAAGAATCCTATTAATTTAAATATATATTTCTCTAATTACCCCTGTATAGCTTAAAATAAAATAAGCTTTTCGAACTTCTCTGGTATCTACTGGTCTCGTTATTGACAACAAAAGCGAGTCGTAAACATAATTTATGAGAGCGGCGTCCGTTTGGGACAGCAACTTGAATCAAACCGCCCTGGAGTGGAACATCTTATATTTTTATTCTGCAATCTTTGACAGGGCGGACATATGTCCCAGTGCCTCACGTTAGGGGCGCCAAAATTAATTATTCAATTTTATTTGGATGTAAACCAATGTATCCCAAATACGTTTGCTGGATTGAATTTTGGAGCTTCCAAACCACACAACCAGTTGGCAAGCATGATTTTGGCGATTGACAATTGCTATTTCAATTGTAGCTTGTGAGCGGTCCTTCAGCAAACAATTTTGTCTTATTTATATGCTTTTATTGGACAATAAGTTCGTCGAAAGAAAAACACTTGAGAATATTCATTTTGACAACGTTATTGACAAGTTTGCGACAGTTGAATCAAGGGGGATCAATTTGCAATTTGCAGGGCGCAGATTACCCTAGCTACTCCACTGCCTTCAATTAGTTATTATAATATTATTTAATTTTATAATTATAATTATAATTTAATATTTATGAACTAAAATCATTATTTTTAGTTCCCCTTTCATCTCCCAATGGTACGAACTAGTAAATTTATATTGTATAGTGATTTCGGAGACATTTCGTATAGACTTTTTAAGTGATAATCGTTATAATCCCTTTCTGTAACAAGTTGATTATTTTTTAGAAAAGTCATAGGTAAGCTATTTCCATCCTAATTTTTCTATGTATTGTCCCCCCTTTTTGTAACAAGTTGGTTATTTTTAAAAAAAGACATAGGTAAGCTATGTCCATCCTAATTTTTCCAAGTACTGTCCGCCCTTTCTGTAACAAGTAGATCGTTTTTCAGAAAAGACATAGGTAAGCTATGTCCATCCTAATTTTTTTAAGTATTGTCCCCTCTTTCTGTAACAAGTTGGTTATTTTTTAAAAAAGACATGGGTAAGCTATGTCCATCCTAATTTTTCTAAGAATTGTCCCTCCTTTCTGTAGCAAGTTGGGTTTTTTAAAAAAGACATAGGTAAGCTATGTCCATCCTAATTTTTCTAAGTACTGTCCAACCTTTATGTAACAAGTTGGTTATTTTTTAAAAAAGACATAGGTAAGCTATGTCCATCCTAATTTTTCCAAGTACTGTCCTCCCTTTCTGTAACAAGCTGGTTATTTTTTCAAAAGACATAGGTAAGCTATGTCCATCCTAATTTTTCTAAGTGTTGTCCCTCCTTTCTGTTGCAAGTTGGTTATTTTTTCAAAAGACAAAAGTTTACGATTGACTTTTTCCTGTACGGATGCACGCATTACCATACTGTGGGAAAGTGCTCGTTCCTAGGTTGTCGGTAAGTCTCGCTTGCAAAACGAGCAGTCAACTCGATGGGCGAGTTCGCAAAGTGTTTTCCGTTTGTCGAATGGGTATGGAATGGGATGACAAGTTGGGGAAATAGTTGCCGAGACGAATTTTGGACATTTTTTATGTCGAAAACATTTTTTTGTCGAAAATTTTGAATCAAGGTGTAAGTATGGAAGTATTCAATACAAAATGGTTTCCGCTTACTTCCTTATTGCTCGAAATTACCGACTAAAAAACCAATGATATATGTAAAATTGTCCCCTGAATCGATTGCCGAAGACTATTAAAAAGAATATTTTAAAATTATGTTTCCTATTATAATAACATAAATTCTTTTCTGATATAATAACTTTGTTTGCGCTTATACATATCGGAAAAAGTTATAGATTAAGTTTTAAATGAAAAACAGAAGCATAAACATGTTTTTAGTTCGCTCTTCAAATGCCACCTGGAGCAGACGCCTCCCTGCTTTATAGTACCGCACGCCTCTGGTACTTAATTGAAAATATCGGACGAAATCTTTTTTTCTACACCTACATGTATGTTATCCATTTTCTGTACAGTTTACAGAATGGAAATATCGGTTAACTGAACGGATATAATATCATATACATCCTAGAACGTATAGGAAATCCACCAATCAGCATTCGCGTTTAGTACCCGTCACTCATCTTTTTTTCAATTTTCAAGAAACGTCAAAATAACTTGTCAAAAAAAGTCTCTCCTAGAAGCACTGGATCAAGAATATTCATTTACAAAAATAAACTTAAATAAAATAATCCGTACAAATTAACAACAAATACTAAAAACAGAATAAAATGGGTAGGTATTTAAGGGAACGTAAGATTTTATAATATAATGTAATAATCTAACGTTCTAGATAAACAATTAGCATATTCCTCGGTGGTCGAGTGGTAAACATACCAGACTCTCATGCGATAGACCAGGGTCCGATCCCCCGCGAAGAAGTTTTTTTTATTGTTAATTTTATTTTTAAATAATTATTCCGCTTAAATTATTTAGCAGAATATTTTTTTTTGTTTGCTTATGAACAGGGAGAGACTCCATTAACCGTAGCAGAATATTTATTATTATAGATAATGGTACGGTCCATTTCGTGCGGGAGTCCGACTGCAACATCTACTTATAACAGCATCGCTTATTTAAAAAGGGAAACCGTAGCATTATACAAATGGTATATTTGAGAACTGTACGTTTACCACGAAAAATTAGTGGAAACATAAAATTGAATTGGTAAAATGAAATGAAAATTTTTAATTTGAAGTTATATTACAGTTTATTAAAATGTTTATTTTCTAAATGTTTTCTTAAGTGGGTCGTATAAAAAATATACTGTTCGACTCGTGTGGATTGTCCATATCGCACCCGAACAATTGAGCACTCTGCCTACGGCGTCGTGCTCAAACTTCATCCTCGTGCGATATGGCCATCATATCCACACTAGTTGCACAAACTACTATTTGAATTCACTAAGTTAGTAGGAAATATCTCCGAACGAACTTTACCAACATGTCATAAATCCACCAATCCCTGATATTCCATAAGCGCACTACCAAAAATTATTTAGGAAAGTAAAAAAAGATGTCTTATAATGCTGAGCAAAAAGGATTATTTGCTTATTGTGAACATCTAGATCAAATCGTATTTGTAACCTAAATTTTTTTCATTGATTGTGAGGAGTGGTTTATTGCTAGACTGTTCAATCTTTTAAGAGAAATTTAAGCAAACATAGAAACTAAACAATTTAAAGCGATATAAATTGCATGCTGCACCCTGCACCATTCAAAAGTATTTATGATTCTGAACAAGTTTATATAAAAATAAAGAGAGAGATAAGACTACCTAAGTTTCAATAACATTATTTCGAGAATACAACATTACCTGTAAAACATCTGGCAACGTTGACTTTATCTCTCCCTTCTCAATATCAACGATGTCAACTAAATCAATAATAAATTTGATGATGTTTCATTCCTCATTCCTATTTACTTTAACCAAAAAAAATGGGGAAAAAACTAATAAAACATTCAACTATTTGAACATATTTTGGTCTGATTTGAAGTATAAAGTACTTACCGGTATTATTTTCTGTAGAGATAATGTTAACTAGTTTAGAAGCTAGGTTATCAACGGAGACCATCTTTCTTCCTCGAAATTCAGATCACACCAGTGCCGCAGTTAAAGGGAGCATTTGGAATTCATGACAATCTTTATTTAGTTTTGAGGTTTTTGCATTTTGTTTTGTACTGTTCTACATATCTTATCTTTAGAGGCGAAAGAGCAATGAAGGGAAATTAGAAAACATACGGAGTACTTACTAACGTTATACAGGATGATTCATTAGTGCGATAGATAATGTATCTTGTGAATCGTCAAAGATATTTGAATGAAATTTTGACCGATTGTAGTCAGCCTAAAGGCTCATATTTTCAAATTAGTCGCAATTTGTACAGCGTGTTTCAGTACGACATGCCGGATCAAATGTACATATATAATGTACGATATTATTAACATATCTGCGGGCTTCAGTTTAGAAAGTGTCCCTCTTCCAGTTTCATAGGTGCTGTTCCATCCACAGAATCCACAGTTTTCTTCCTTTACTAACTGCTTTTCGAGCTGCTCATTGAAGCGTCAGCGTCCTACTGGAACATCTGACATCTGTCAAAACAGGTCCTACTGTGGGTTGCAGTTTCCCAGGAGTATATTTGATTGTATGAGGTATCTCTACTAGATCTTAAATTGGTGTTGACACCCAAAGGGATGTTTCAGCCTCTCCTTTTCATCAGATCATACAATGGCATATGTACTAGGAACTCCGATTTTTGAAAAGCGAGGATAATTGGGAAAGGAAGTATTTATCTCTACTGCACGGCTCTGGTAATAGACTTGTATTTTGCCTAAAAAAGTGCAATAGTTGAAGCAAATGTTTGTTTCCCTTGTCTATTTTTTCTTTGATTAATTTTTTATAAACTTAACTACTATTTTTAGTATCCCAATATTCTTAATGAAACCCTATAATATTTTGAATGAGAACAATACGTTTTGCACTGACAGTTCTCTATTGCCGAAAGTGACGACATGCGCAAAGCAAATATCGTGACATAAATTTCCATGTGAATCATGCTTTGACTTTGTTTGGAAACTGAAGGAAAGGAAATGAAATAAATAAATAATCAAATTCTTTGGAAGGAACATGACATTTTTACCTTTTTTTATTTAAAGTTTTTTCTTAATGTAAAATAGAAAATCATAGTGGCGTCAAGGGTGGTACTGGTTTCTTGTTTCTTGGTATCGTTACTGAATAATTGCAGTTGTAATTTTATTCGGTAAGTAGATATTTTTTTAAATATTTTGCTCACTCTCTTCATACAAAATCGGAAGATTTTCGAAAGTGTGCTTAACAAATTTTATGAAATTGAGTTATAAAGTAATAATAATAAAAGCAGTCCAGCGTGAGTTTATCAATAATTTAGCAGATATTAGATATTTTACGTAGCTGTCAGGATTAGAAGATCAATATCCGTCTTTAAATGTCAAATCAAAATGGTTATTTGACAGTTTTTTTACCTCTGTAGGGTGCCGGTACATGAGGGGATTGCAGGTGATGAAATGGTAGGCCAGCTAGCTAAAGAAGGTTCTAAAAGAGCCGTTTTGTGGTATCACAAAGGATTACATAAGAGGGGAAGTCGGAAACTGGCTGGATCAGGAGCTCCAGCTCAAATGGAAGCTGCCACAAGGACTCCTCCATATTCAAAGAGTTTACTGAATAAGGTAGACAAGGAACTCTCACCCAGACTGTTGAAGCTGGGTAAGACACATTTGAAGACAGTTACCGACCTAGTGACTGTACACTGCTCTCTGATGAAGTGAACCTATGTGCAGGAAATGTGAACTCTACAATGAATCACCTACTCACATACTCTGCTTCTGTGTGAATTTACAAGGACTCAGTCGGAAGAACTTTGGAGCGGCAATAATACAAAATACAACCATCACAACTACTGAAAATCCCCCAAGTCAAACTGGTAGCATATATTGAAGACACGAAGCTTTTGGAGTGGATGTAGATAATATGGGAAATGGTACAAAGATTCAGTTCACGTGTCTGGGCTGTTAAACACATCCCAAACGTATGAATAAAAGAGTTATAAAGTAATCATGTTAAAAATAACCCAACGTGAGCTTATCAATATATTTGGTTGAACGATCCGTTATTTATTTCAGAGACTATTAAATAATAATGGAGTTTGAAACAACAGAAAAAAGTCTAGCCGAGAGTAGTTCTTCGTCTGAACGAAGTAAGGATTCATTGCATTTTAACCGACAAATAAAGATAAGACGAAAAGGTGATACAATTTATTGTATGAAAAATGCTAATTTCAACAAGCAAATGAAACTGTCCAAAGAAAATATTGTTCAAAATGAACCAGAAGAACTTGCTATGCACACTGAACATAGTTCGAAGACTGAATCTTCCTTCAAGGTATGGTTTTTTAGGTATTTTTTCGCGCGATCGATCTTTTTTGTTTATTTACAGCATCGGTTGTCAGGACGGTAGGTTGTGTTTACTGGTTTCTAAGTCTAACACGTCGGTATGTGTTTTACTTACCGACGTCTTAGCCCTACATACACTAAAGTGGTCCTAAATAATATATTAGGTACTTCATTCATTACACAAAAGGAACAAAAAAAATAAGATGATTTATATTTTTGAATGATTAAAACCAAACAGAACAATGTAAAAAGTAATAAATAGCATAAAAACAATTTCACCAAAATGCAAATTATATTTTAAACTGATCGAGAAGTATGAATGCCAATTTTGACATTTCGTTCATTTCGAAGAAATTTAA